>SJXQ01008346.1:118495-194642 GCA_006408695.1 Aepyceros melampus | reverse complement strand
GTGCTCTAGTGTAGGTTGTACAGGCAATCACACCTGACCTCCTGTTGAGGAAGCAACATTCTTCTGAGAGACATTAGTGGCCCTTTCACATTCTTAGTGCTTTAGTTTCCCCATCAGCTCAATTAGAATAATAGGAATCCTTAGTTTCTATACATCTTTCAGTGGCGAGGAAGATAGGGAAGGTTAGGAAGGAAGATGGGCAGAAAGATGAGGGAAGGTTCTTGTACACTGTAAAGTGCAATGCAGGTACAGTGTGTGTGGTTGTGGCTCTGCAGCTGGGCCCATCTCTCTTTGGCTTTCTCCTTGGGCCATCTTCCTGGCCCTCCACAGGTAGGGGCTGCCATGTGGTTGACTGGAGAGAGACCCCCTGGGATTTGGACTAAGCCTCCAGGGCCTGGCAGCCATGTCACTTGAGATATAAAAGTAAAACAAAACACAGCACAAGATCACAAAACACTACCATCAACCAAAAAAAAAGTCAGGAAGAAATAAAATCATGAATATGGAATTGAGTGATGAGCTTTGACAACAGAATCCTAAAAATTTTAAGAGGAGGAAATGTGCAAGCAAGGCAGAGCTGTACATAGACTGGGACTGTGGAGACAGATGAGAGGAAACAGGAAACTGACCTTTTGTGTGCTTCTTGGAAGCAGAGATAATACAGCCGCTCAGAGAAGGTCCTTCTTTTTGAAGATCCCCCTCCCCCTGTCCTGGGAACTGATGGATGTGGATATGACGGCATCCTCTGTAATGAGGATAGATGATAAGGAAACATGGGAGGCTGTAGGAATCCAAAGGAAAAGCCCATAACCCAGATCCGGTAGCAACATGGGGAGGGGAGCATGGAGACAGAGAAATTTTATAGCAACAGACACTTGAACTGGGAATGAGAAGTATGAGTGTGCCATATGGAGGGAAGGGAAAGGCCATCCCAAGCACAAGGGCTTCTGTGTGAGCAAGGCACAGAAGTGGAAAGAAGGAGTACATGTGTGCTCTAGTGAGGTTAAATCCTCAGCACAAGGACTGGTGAGACATCTGGGTTGCTGCTGTAACTTCTACGTGGAAATGGGTAGTGAACAGTTGAATACACAGGTAAAAATGAAAGTCGCTCAGTCGTGTCCAACTCTTTGTGACTCCATGGACTATACAGTCCGTGGAATTCTCCAGGCCAGAATACTGGAGTGGGTAGCCTTTCCCTTCTCCAGGGGATCTTCCCAACCCAGGGATCAAACCCAGGTCTCCTGCATTGCAGGTGGATTCTTTACCAGCTGAGCCACAAGAGAAGCCCAAGAACACTGGAGTGGGTAGTCTATCCCTTCTCCAGCATATCTTCCCAGCCCAGGAATAGAACTTGAGTCTCCTGCATTACAGGTGGATTCTTTACCAACTGAGCTAGAATATTTGGTATGAAGTGTGAACGAGAGATAAAGGTTTTATGGAGTATAGAAAGAAGGGCCAACAAAGAAGACTGATAATGAATATCCAAAGAGATAAGGAGGACAACACACAGGCTGGTGCTTTCCTCTTTCCCATGATCCCGAAAGGCCAGACAAGATGAGGTGAGATCCACACCCAGTGGCTTTTGTACCGTGAAGGTTCTGGATAATGCTCATCAGTGGAGTGTGGTCAGATTAGACTGGATGAAGGGTTGAGTGCAGGAAAGGGATGGGATGGCCCAAGCCAAGTAGATAGTTTTCTTTTCAAAGTCTGCTGGGAGAGACCTGAGCTTCTTTTCTCTTAGGTTTGTGTCACTTCAGAGGATGGTGGTGACCTCTGTGTAGGCAAAACCTGAAAATGTCAGTTTGTGGACCCCCAGAGCTTCCTAGTTCCTCCAGCCAGCCCAGTGGGAAATGATCCTTCTCATCTTGGTGCTCCTAGAGCAGTCACTGTCTGTACTATTTGTACTACTACTGCCTTAGGTAGGGAGTAATTAGCCTCCAATTAAAACAAATTTATATTAAAAAATGATATTCAAATATCAATATATTTGAAAAGGTATTCAATTAGAAAGATGGTAATGATAACCCTGTATGCGAGACAGCAAAAGAGACACAGATGTATAGAACAGTCTTTTGGACTCTGTGGGAGAGGGTGAGGGTGGGATGATTTGGGAGAATGGCATTGAAACATGTATATTATCATATGTGAAATGAATCACCAGTCCAAGTTCGATGCATGATACAGGATGCTCGGGGCTGGTGCACTGTAAAGTAATTAGCCTCCAATTAACTAAATAAATTTTTATTAAAAAGCAAAAAAATATTTAAGGTTAAATATAAATTCTCATTAATTCAGGGGCTTTGTTCTTTGGACTAACTGTGAAGAAACTGATGGAATATTTGTTTATTATGTTATAAATGGAATTTTGTTTACTACTGAAAATAAAGTGGTTCTCCTTTAAAAAAAGAGAGAGAGAGAGAGAGATTGATGTCAGAGAGTGAGGTAGGCAGAAACCATGTTATGAGTTTGAAATTTATTCTTAAATCCAGATTTACAAGGTAATCCACACAGCAGTCTCTAGTGAGTATGAGGAGGATAGGAAATAGGATAAAGGTCAAGGCCATAGATGGACTTGAAGGTCATTGCAGAAACCTCTGCCCAGAGAAGGGAAGGAACTTATACAAAATTCCATAGATTTAAGAGGTAGAGTTGGAACAGGAGCTCAGCCTGCCTGATGTCAGAGCCCGTGCTCTTTCTCTGTGGTGCTCCACCTCTGGGTGGAGGTTGGTTTGTGGATTCCAACACCCAGCAAACATTCTTCCTCTACCAGTGTTTATAGCTGCTGGCCATTTGGCCTTGGCATAGAGCTGAAATGTGGATGATCAAAGGTAGGAGGCTGGCTAGGTGATTTCTGGCCTTTCCTGGGTCTCAGATCTGGGCCTGAAAGGTCAGAGCTTGAAGCATGTTTTGGCCTTGAAAATTGTTCGTAAGCTCTGACGGTGAGCTCCAGATTTGTCACTCCCTATTCTGGCCATGGCTATAGCTAGCTGTCATCAAGCTCTGGGAGCAATGCTGTAAATCATTTTCCCCTTTGTGCAAGGAGAAAAAATAGAAAATTGCATTCTTCTCAGCACTTTTGAATGTGCTGGTGCCTCTGTCAATAGCTCCTTCTTGCAAGCAAAAAAGCAGCATGATCCCCGGGAAGAATGTGTTCTTATGGGCATCAGCCCAGTCATCCACACACAGAGGGAGAGCACTGTTCACTCATCAGAGTGCTTTGCCCCATCAGCTCATGGTGTGTACCTCTTAACAGCAACCTGGGATACAGGTCAGATCCCCCCTTTTGCATATTGGCGACCTAGACTCAGGGAAGTTGAAAATTCACTCAAGCTATCAGGAGGCAGAGCTGCACCTCAAATCTGAGTTGAAGTTCAGAGTCCTGTTGTCTTGGCGCTGAGTGTGATTCAGGACTGGGAAACTGCCAACCGAAGCGGGGATAAAATCTGCCTAAGTAATGAAATAGCAAAATAATAATAGTGAGAGTCATAAAATGCTGCTGCTGGTGGTGGTGGTGATGGTGCTGATGGCAAACAATTCTTCACTGACTTCTCTGGAAATCAGAGAAGGGGGTTACACATGCAGGGATGCCCAGGGTGCACTCACAGTCCATGCCCTGTGGCTAAGATGGGACCCCACTGGGGGCTCCATCCTCCAGGTCAGCCTCCCTCCTCCTCACCTTCTCCCGACCCTGAAGCAGAAGCAGAAAATCCACCCTCTCCCTTTCTTCTCATTTTCCTTCCTGCTTCAAGTCCCTGGCCCATACACTTTATGGCTGGCCACACCCTGCCTGCAGAATCACACAGGGCCTTTGATCAGTGGGGCTGGCCATCCCATTGAACACAGCAGTGTCTGAAGTATTTGGCTCCCTTCCTGAAGACTGATATTAATTCCTGTGCTTGCCACCAGAGATACAGCTGCATGGAGGCATGGGGAGCTGTTGGCTATTTTGAACACTGCTTCCAGAAGCACACTCCACACACAATTGTCTCATGGGCTCATGCTCACTTCTGGTCAAATAGGCAAGGTTACAGAGTGAAGAGCAGGCAACTGGCCAGTGAGTGAGCTCAGATCTGAACTGCTCTGTGGCCCCACCAAGGCAAGTCCCTTCTCTGGGCCTTGTTGTGTCCAACTGAGACAGTGAGGTTAGACTGGAGGGCCTCTGAGGCCTCTTCCAGTTTTTACTATCATTCACTCCATGTCTTCTTCTCACTCCTTTCCTTTCTCTCTCTCTCTCTCTCTCGTTCTATTTTGCTCTCTTGCTCTCACTCTCCTTATTCTGTCATTTGCTTTGTCTGCCAAACACCCTAGCGCTTATTGTAAACGCGTAACTGGTCTTGTAATAAACATTTCCACACTCTATCCAGCCAGAAGTGTGTTCTTGCTTCAGAGGACTCCCCTGGGTTGGCACTGGCTTGTTCCAAAAGGCAGAATCATGACCTGTGCCTGGATTCCTTTGCACTCCTGGCCTAGAACCAGTTGACAGGAGGAAGCTAATTTCATATCCAATAAGAATGCATCTGTGAACAAGAGGATCTGTGTTGGCAGGTTGATGGACTTGGATTTCGACTTGCCTGGGCCTGGTCTCCAGAAGCAGGGCACCAAATTCAGCAGCCCTAACTTCTCAAAAACATTTGTGAAGGGAAAGAATAGAATTATCTTCTGAGCTGGCTATCAAGAGTCAGAGCCCACTTGCAAGGACACAACATCAGTAGGAAACCCAGGACTAGGTCTGCAGTCATCTGTCCCCAAGTCTAATGAATTCCCATTGCACTATGCATATCGCTCAGTGAAGACCCCTGTGATGTTGGGAGAGAAAGAATTGAATTTCTATTTTTGTTAACTTGTAATTGAAATTTCTCATTTCATTTCGTAGGCAATGAACCACGACAGCATTAGTAATTCGTGGAACTTTGGCTCTAACAGAAATCACGGATTATTTTCCTAGTGTATGTATTATTATCATCATAGTTATCTCAAGATAGTCTTTACAGTCCATAGTATTTTGAAATTATTGCAGTTGTTAGAATCACCATTAACTTTTTTAATTCATGCATTAATAAAGAAGCATTTATGTTAGCATTTCACTGTAAGTTTTGTTTAATATTTTGATATAATTTGTGTCTTTTATAATCTTATGCATTTTAATGCATTTAAAGTATTATTCTGAGATAGGGTTCACAGGTTTCATCTGTTTGCCAAGGCTCCACAGCAGAAGAGAAGTGTAACACAGCAGTCTAGAGCCCACTCAAGTCTTGGAAATCATTGAGAGTTGAGCCTCGTGAAGCAGGCTTTCACTCTCACTAGACCTTACTCCAGGCATCCACTCACTTCCCCCATAAGACACTTGCCTGGACGTTATTCATTGTCCAACCTCAAAACAGCTTTCTATTCTCACAAGGGTGGGTTTGAAGTCTTATTTTGATCTCAGTGTAGTTTTTCTGCCCCCAACATCAGCTCTTCAGTCTAGGCTCTGCTGAAATGCAGGCATCTCATGATGTCTCCCCTCATTACTTGCTTCCCCTCCTCCTTCCTGGCTGCTGCCAGCACTGTCACGTCTCCTCTTTCCTCTTCCCTGGCCCACGGCTTAGCTCAAGAGAGGCCATGGTGCCACATATGCCCTGCCTTTTCCAGTAGGACTCCTGCAACAATTTGGCTTGAGGCTCCAAGAAGGTGCTGGGGTTGCTGTTTCTGCTGATACTGATAGGGATGGGGCAGCTGTGATGACGCAGGTGCAGAAATAAAATCAGACCAGCTCTGAGCCAGATCGTTTGACTCCAAGACTTCCTACCTACTCTAATCTCTCCAGTCACACCACATCTGCTTGCAGTTTGGTGTCTCTGAATGATCCCTTCCATCCAGGATTGTCCTGGGCAGTGAATGAGCCATTTCCTATTGGAGCTCCAGAGGATGGACCCAGAGGGCACTTTTGGAGGGAGGCAGGTGAGAGGGTGGACCGGGATGGCAAGCTAGCTGGTTTGGGATCCCTTACCAGCCACATGAACTTGGACAAGTCCCTAACCTCTCTGTGCCTCAATATCCTTATATGTAAAATAGAGAGGATTGTTGTGGCGAAATGAACTTATCCCCTTAAAGTTCTTAGCACAGTGGACACACAATCAGTGATAAGATTGTCTTTATTAAGCAGGTGCATGTTTGCAGGGGGGAAGAAAAATGGGGAATTCTGGGTACAAGATGCTTCAAGATTCCAGGAAGCTCAGTTTGACTTCTGCTGCCACTGCCCCTTCCCAGAGTGCCCGCACTGGAATCTAGAAAGGAAGTGACTTTCCAGCTTACTCCACTGTTCCCACTCAGCCCATGTTGTTTGGAGTATATTCCTTCCTTAACAATCCCTCCCTCCCAGGACTGTCATGGGCTTCAAGGAGATATTGCCTATGCAGAGACAGGAGTTCCTTTGAAATAGCCATGCAGTAGATTCACCAAGAAATTCACCTTTGAAGGGGATTTGTTTTGGATTCTAGACTCACCTGCCTGCAGCTGCTGGATAGTTTCCCAAAAGCCCAATATCCCAGAGTCAATGGAGCCTGGACTACATAGCTCCCCTCCCACAGTAGCCTTCCCTGAGGCCCCACACACAACATCCCACTCCTGTTGGGACCAGACTCCTGCCTTTGTTTCGCCATGCCCCATGCTTTGATCCAGAGGCCCGTCCCCTCCTCCAAGCCCCGTGCTCCCCATCCTTTAAGGTCCAGTGCCAGTCCCTCCTCCTCCAGGAAATCTGTGCTGAATATAGTCATACATTCTCAGACGTCAGAGCTCTGGCTGCCCACGCATTACTCAGCCTACATTGACTGCCCCTCCTTTGGATTCCTGCAGCACTTAAGGCCCAAGCCAGACAATTTAGCACTTAATTACAGACTGTCATCAATTGTGCCTTAATTTTCACTTGTGCATTACAGTGTTATCCCCCAGCTCTCTCAAAAGCTTTTAGAGGACAGAGAGAAGTAAAGACACCAACATTTCTTCCTGACACTGCTGTAGAAATATGACTGGTGTGGCATCTGTAGAGCTGAAAACGAACCTTTTTATTCTGCTGTCATTCAGCCACCCTACTTCCAGATCTAAGTCTTATCTACAGATTCTTTAAAAAAATTGTATTGGTTGATTTACAATATTGTGTTAGTTTCAGGGATACATCACAGTGATTTAGTTATACACATATATACCTACATCCATACATATATATATACACAGACCTACATATATACATCTATGTGCACATATACATATATACGCATAAATATATATTCTATACATATATATGTATAGATAGTCTTCAGATACTCTTCTCTTATAGGCAATTACTCAATACTGAGTATAGTTCCCTGACCTATACTGTAAGTATCTGTTGGTGTTCCAGATTCTTTTTGTCCCCAAGATACTCAGCAACTGAACTTCCAGGAGCTGTAGCCCATGTTATTGCAATATCTTCCATCTCCTTTGAAGGGACTCCCCACTCAGGCTAGGGTTTCTCAATACTAGGGCTAGTGGTAGAACTGACTATGCTTGGGAAAAAGCTGCCACCTGTGGGAACAGGACTCTTCAGGATGCTTGAGAAAAGATTGCTTTAATAAGGTAGTGTGGCTTCGTTGCCTGGGACAGGCTACTGTGATCTGACGGAAGTCTGTCCAGTAGGCTCCTTACACATACAAGTTTGGGTACAGATTGTCTCCATGTCACCCACCCATCTACGATGCTTATTCAGCAGTGAAACCTCAGTCTGCTTTCCCAAACTATCTCTGCTGAGCCAGTCATCTGAGGCAGCAAAGAAAGACAGGGGCAGCAGCGATATGCTTGCTCCGCTACATTTATTGAACATTCATTGCCTGTCATGTATGTGCTGCTTGCTGAAATGACAAAGAGGAGAAAGAGAGAGTCCTTGTGTTCCAGAAGCTGATGGCCTGCTGGGAAACACAATCTATACAAGCCAACAAAACTCCATGATGGAGGAAACCACAGGGACTGTGAGGGCTTGTACGAACAGCCTAACTTCCCAAATCAAAGGAAAGTTCTTTCCATTTCCCCCGGTTCCCTAGCAAGATACTCTCCCAACAATCCATTCCCTGTCCCGGCTCCTCTGCACTCCTTCCTCTGTGCAGCTTCTGACAGAGGTCCAGAGAGAGAGAAATTAATCTGATAGACAGGCAGAGAGGCAGTTTCTAGTAAGAGGATGCAGGATGGGGGTCTTTGGGGTCATGATGTTGCTCAGAGAGTTGCCATCTCACTGGCAGTACCACTTAGCTCCAAAGCAAGAGCTGAGGGAAGTGCCTGACACTATGGTTACAAATGGCCTTATCTCTGCGAGGCACTTACAATGGGAGCTATAATGATTATCCTAGTGTCTTGTTCACAGACACTACATCGGGTAAATATTGATAGCTGTGGTCCAGTGGAAAGAGGCATATGATGTTAGGGTCAGGGATTTGTATTCTAATTCTGGCCAAGCCACTTACTAGCTCTGTGACCTTGGGTAATTTATTTACCTTCCTTGCCTCTGTTTCCTCATCTGTCAAATGAGGTTAGTATTAGTATTTTGGCTAGGATCAAATGAGATCATATGTTTTAAAATTCCTCCATAGAGCCTGACATACTATATGTAATCCACGAATGGTTACTGGCTATTGTTATTAAAATAATCTTCTTTCTCTCGTTGGCAGTAATAGAAGCAGCAGCAGCATCTCTGTACCAATTCCTCTTTTTCCCTCTATCTGGCCTGTCTACCCCTCAGCTAGCTGAGTCTGAGCAAGTGAGGAGCAAAGAACCTGACAAAATGGACAGAGATGCTGTCAGGTGGGTCCAGGCAGCTTCCTAGCAAAGAATTAACACTTGCTGCCAGAGACAGGGCTTCTGGAGTGGGGGTTGGTGAGATGGCTGAGTTCACTTGCTCAGATTATTACATCCCTTTGTGGAGGTTAACTTGTACATTTCATCTGATGAGTGTGTTAAAGCAGTAATGAGTTCAGCGCAGTTCTCTTTCTGCGAATTAATGACTGGGGATACAATATGGTCCTTTTTGCAGCCATTAGTGCTGGGCTATTACTGATTCCGAGAAGAACTACATTAGGGCCCTGATGAGGTTATGAACCCGGTGTTTTGTTAGGTTGGCTGATTATGGGATGCACTTGGTGCTTTGAGCCTCAATGTCCTCCCCATTAGTCGTTCAAATGCATGTACCACTTTGCTCTGCTCCAGGCTTGCTCTAATAATGTTTGTATGTTTGGGCAGATGTTAAGCAATGTGATGCCCAATGACATTGTCAGCCCCCAAATTACAGTACCTTTAAGTGGAAAGCACTTAGCTTGGACATAAAATGTCATTTGGGGAGACAATGGATGGTGGCTTTGGTTGCCTTTGGTTACCGTTCTCCAACCTAATAGCTTGGGAGTTATCAGGTCTGGGTTTTATCAAGCTATTATCAAGACTATTCTTTCTATCTTCCTTCTTCCCTCTCTGCTTCCCTCTCTTCCTTTTTTCCTTCCTTCCTTTGTTTCAAGAACATTGGATAGGAGATTTTTCCTCTTAACAAACATTACGTGCACTATAACATATTGTTAACTATTGGTGCTTGGTTGTATAGTAGATCTCTAGAGCTTATTCATATTATATAATTATAAGTTTATATTCATTGACCAACAATTCTGCCCTTCTCCCTATCATCTGTTCTGGCAACCATCATTTTACTCTCTGTTTCTGTGAGTGTGACTATTATAGATTATTCATAGAAGTGGAATCACATAGTATTTGTCCTTCTGTGATTGGCTTATTTCACTTAGTGTAATGTCTCCAGGTTCATCCATATTGTCACACGTGGTAGAATTTCCTTATCTTTTAAGGATGAAAAGTATTCCATTATATGTATAAACCATATTTTCATCATCCATTTGTCAGTGGACATTTGAATTGTTCCCAAATCTTGGCTATTGTGACTAGTGCTACTCTGAACATGGAAGTGCAGGTATCTCTTTGAGATACTTACTTCAATAGTTTGGGTCACTGGATCATATGGTAGTAC
Organism: Aepyceros melampus; assembly: GCA_006408695.1. Lineage (NCBI taxonomy): Eukaryota > Metazoa > Chordata > Mammalia > Artiodactyla > Bovidae > Aepyceros > Aepyceros melampus. The sequence continues at coordinate 184,612 of SJXQ01008346.1, read as the reverse complement.
TGTCACAGATGTGTCCATATTTCCAAACTCATCAAAATATGTACCTTAAATTTGTGCCATGTTTTGTGTATCAATTACACCTCAACACTAGGCCCAGATGAACACCCGTATGGGACAGTGCAGACAAGAGTATTTCCATTGCTTCAGAAAGTTCTATTGAATAGTGCTGTGTCTGAATATTTCCAGTTTGGATTTGATGCTGAAACAGCAGTAGCCATCTGAAAAACACTGAAAGGGGCTAGGGATCGCAAGTGAAAATGGAGAGAACCTGAGGTTTCGAAAGGTTGACTTTCCTGATAGCCCAATTGATAAAGAATCTTCCTGCAACACAGGAGACCCCAGTTCGATTCCTGGGTTGGGAAGACCTGCTGAAGAAGGGATAGGTTACCCACTCCAGTATCCTTGAGCTTCTCTTGTGGCTCAGCTGTAAAGAATCTGCCTGCAATGTGGGAGACCTGAGTTTGATCCCTGGGTTGGGAGGATCCCCTGGAGAAGGGAAAGGCTACCCACTCCACTATTCTGGCCTGGAGAATCCCATGGACTCCATGGGGTTGCAAGGAGTTGGACCTGAGTGAGCGACTTTCACTTTACTTATACCTTAACAAAACCTTTTAAAAAAGACTCTTCCTTCTCAACTCTGCTGCAGAGCTGTTTGCAGCCCTGGAGATTTGCCTTCTTTATACATTTCCAGAGGCTTCTTTGGTTTACTCCTCCACACAGGGGCACCTAAGTACCTCCTGGCCTTGTTATAGCCCTTCAGAGCACATGACACTCATGGAGGAGGGAACGAAGGAGGCAGAAGTAATTATTTCCACTTTTTAGGTGATAAAATAGAAGATCAGAGTTTAAAGGACCCATCATTGGTCACTTTGCTTGTCAATGTCAGAGACAGAGCTGATATCAGGGTTTCTGCCTTCAAGCTCACAGCCACTTTTTCTCCCTGATGTAATCAGGGAAGTCTATGAGTTCTCTGAAAAAGTGCCACACAAAACACTGATCATTTATAAAATGATGAGCTTGACGCACAGTATAAATCAATGCACTGCTTCACTCATTGAAAGTTCTTACTAGGAAATAAATGTCAGCTGTATTAAATAGTGTGCTTAGTGATAAGTTGGTTTACATTCTGGTTCAAGCTCCTGATCCCGCAAAGATGAGTATGTGTACCATACTTTGAGTAGTACTGGCCTAGAGTATCAGAACTGTAAGCTCTGTATAAGCTCCGTAGAGGTAAGAGATCATTTCTGTTTTAAAAATCCTAATAACTATCTAGCACTGATTTATCTGAGCTTTCTTGGTGTCAGATATTGTGTTAAGGTATGTATATAAACCTTCTATACAACCATAAGAGATTGTCACTGTCATTGATCCCATTTTACATATGAGGAAACGGACAAATAGAACACCTAAGTAGTATGACTTTTCTATAGGCATACATTTTATCAGTGAAGAAGCTGAGTTTTGAACTCAGACCACCCAACTCAAGGGAACACACTATTTGCCACAGTGTTACACACCTCTTATTGCGGGAGTCCAGCTCCAGCAGCCAGGGGATCAGCCTGAGGGGATGAACGGTGTCGGCCGGAAATGACGTAGCTTCTGACTCGAGGTAGGGGCTACACGTTTATTTCAAGCATCAGGTTCTCTTTTGTACCGTTTCAAAAACATTAGGTCAGAGGTTTGACATTTTCAGTTTCCCCTCACCCAGATTATTGTCTCATTATTGCCCTTCAAACAGAGTTCCTGCTTCAAAGAGTCTCTCAGAATTGTGTTTACTTGTGATTACATTGTAACTCATGCTTACGTCTGGGCTGCATACCACATTCCTCAGTTTATTTCTTATCTTTCTAAATTCTGCTTGCCCCTAGTATCCTAAACTCATTATCTCCTAAAAAGGTTTCTATTCTTAATTATTCCTAAACCCTAAACTCAGCAAACTTCTTTTGCCATAAACATTTCCCTCACAAACTGGTCTCAGATAACAATCTTTCCCATGGCCTCAAGCTGTGGCCTACGTGCTCATCCTGGGACATTCTTTGCAAAAATCCTGAACAAATGTCAATGATTACTTTATAGATTATTTTCTGCGCACAACTGCAGAAGGCTTTGTGTTTTCTCATGCTTCCTCAAGAACAATAAGCACCTTAACATTCTTTCCAGCCAACTCAACGAAGAAAGGAAAAAACAAGTCAGAATCACAAGAGCTAACTCCATCCCAGGTCCATGCCTGCAGAATGAGGAGAGGGGGCTGACGCCATGCCTCCAATTTGTCAGTAATGCCTAACACGGCTCCCAACATCTTATATCACTGTGGTATTCCAGTTCAGAAGTAATATGCTATTTTGAAAAAGGATGAATGAAATATTTTCTTAGGGTGAGTACACAGTACTGGGGAGCCAAAGGATACATCATAGGAAGAGTCAGATGGCAAGACAGAGGCTGTAAGAAAGAAGTCTGTCTCCAAGTCTGACCAAGTCTGTCTCCTAATGCCAGAATTCATGAGTTAGGATGGGATATTGAAGCTTAATGAAGGAAATTTTAGAAGAGATAAGGAAACCACCCATAACCTTATACCACTTGCGCTGGGAGCAAGATAGAAATGTGAGCTAGCCCAAGAATGTTTATCATGCTGTTTGGAAGCTTAGGAGGAGTCCAGTTTGTGTCCAATTAACACATGAGGTCACTTGGGAAACATCTTCCAAAAGCCCATGCTTAGACCTAACCTGAAAGCTAGTAATTTCATAAGACTGATATGGGCACTGGACATCTATTTTTATATAATCTTCCCCAAGTATCTCTGTTCAACAAATTTTGGATAGAGCATAGTCTTTAGAGTCAGACAGACTGAGTTCAAATGAAGAATACTAGAAATAAATACACAGGTAAGTTTAAAAAGTCTGTTTCATCCTCTTATTTCTCTAAAATATAGAATACTGACTAAAGTAATGTATTTTCTTATGGGACTTCTAGTTTATATATATACATACACACACACACACACACATTTTTTTTCTCTATTTTTGTATCTAAAATAACTAAATCATAAATGGGTGATACAATAAATAGACCTATATGGATAAAAGACTTTTACATTTTATAAGACAGTATTTTTTGTACCATATTAACTCTAAGTAATCTTTGAAAAATTAAGGACATATGATTTAGCACTTAGAACAATCATTAAAAAGTAACCAAATAGACAACTAAACAGGTTTATACCTCTTAAAGTAATAATGAATAAACAATGAATAACCTTCCAAAAGAGAAAGCACCAAGCTCAGAAGAAATTATTCAAATTTTCTAAAGTATTTTTAGAAGGTAGAAACAGAGGGAATACTACTTCCTAACTCATTCTATAAGGCCAGAAAACTACATAGCAATCTCTCTTTGAACACAGCTGCAAAAATTCTCAATAAAACATTAGAAAACTCAAATCCAAGGATATAGAAAAAGAATTAAACATTATGACCAAGTGGGATTTATTCCAAATGTGCCTGGCTGGTTCAGAATTCAAAGATCAATAAATGTAATCCACTTCATCAACAGGTTAAAGAAAAAAAATAACATGATTATATCAATAAATGCACAAAAAACATTTGATAAAATCCAACACCCAATCATGATTTAAAAAAAAAAAACTCTCAAGAAATTATAAATAGAGGGAAATTGCCTCAACTCAATAAAAAACACTACAAAAATACCTATAGCATACTTAATGAAAAGTGAAAGGTGAAAAGTGAAAAGTGAAAAACTCAAAACCTTCTTACCATCAGGAACAAGATGAATATTAATATATCTTACACAATAGCTTTTCAACATTGTACCATAAGTCTTAGTTAATTCAATAAGACAATAAAAGGAAAGAAAAGATATACAGACTGGGAAGAAACAGACAAATTTATTTCTATTGGATAGAAATAAAACTGTCTTTGTTCACAGATGACGTGATTGTGTAAGTAGAAAATCTGAAAAAATCCACCAAAAAACTCTTGGAACTAATAAGCAATTGTAGCAAGGTTGGAAAATACAAGGTTAATATACAAAAGTCTATCACTTTCCTATATACCAGCAATGAACAGTAAGAATTTTACTTTTGAAAATACACTGCCATTTATATTAGCATGTACACAAAAAGATGTAGTCTAAGCCTGACTGCAGTCTCAAGAGCTGGAAGACAGTAGATTACTGTTAGATGCGATCTACTCAACAGTTAAGGAAAAACACCAGAGCTCCAACTCCAGTGCTGTGCATGTGTGTTCATTCAGACCTTGACCCATGAATGCACTTGCATCTTGGAGTAAGTGAAAACTCTAACAGCTATTAGATGTAGTGGTCAGGGGAGTAAAACTTGACTCTGGAAGGTAGAGCCGGGCTCCTGGTCAAGGACTGTTCAATCCATAGAAAGCAACACCTTTTGAACAGGTGTAATCATTTTTATTACAAAAGCAGGATGGAAGGGGGAAAAAAGCCACTCAATGTTTCAGTAATTCAATAATTTATTCCTCTAAAAAAGTGTGTAAAAGTATATAGCTCTCATTCACAAGTATATATGAATGACATTTAAAATGGAGGCTTTTTAGTATTGTTTCTTTTTATCAAAGTCTTTTAGTGTACTGTACCAGTGCTATACTGTAGTTTTTTTAAATGAACTTCACATATTTTTGTATTCTTTCAAATTGTTTGCTATATATAAAAGAAGCTCACTGCAAAATGCTTGAAGGAAAAAGGAAACAAAAGAAATTCAGAACTTCCCAGAAATGTACAGCTTTTACATTTAAAAAAGGTTCTGAAATATACATACAAGCATGCTGGACAAACCCACCCCTACCTGGGTTCGATCCCTAGGTTGGGAAGATCCCCTGGAGAAGGGAAAGGCTACCCACTCCAGTATTCTGGCCTGGAGAATCCCATGGTCCATGGGGTCGCAAAGAGTCAGACATGACTGAGCGACTTTCACTTTACGTTAGTACATGTTTTCGCAATCGGAGAATCTGAGCAGGACCTTCACTTTTACAAAAAAAGCAAAGGCAAAAAGGGATAATATCATTTAATGTCTGTTTTACAGGGAACTGCTATAGATGGAGCACATAGCCCAAGCAGCCACAGTGGCACTTCCAAGCTCTTTCTTTCCCTGGTAACTACATTTAGTTACTCAGCATCAAGCCACTGCAGCTTTGGGCTTCCCAGGTGGTGCTAGTAGTAAAGAAGCCCCCTGCCAATGCAGGAGACCTGAGATGTAGGATTGATCCCTGGATCGGGAAGATCCCCCAGAGGAGGGCATGGCAACCCACTCCAGTATTCTTGCCTGGAGAATCCCATGGACAAGGGAGCCTGGTGGGCTCCAGTCCATAGGGTCACAAAGATTTGGACACAACTGAAGCAACTTAGCATGCACTGCAACTTTGAACTGTGTCTGTGAGCATCTGTGCTTTTATCTTCATTTACTTTGTACATCCATTAACAAGATGGGTCCTAAGGCAATTGTTTCTTCTTCACTTTTTGCCATTTCAGCATGTGAAAGGCTTCATAGGAGCCTCTGCTTTTGGATAGTGGGGGAAACCTGTATTAAAGATGAATTTGAAGATAACTACAAAACTCTGCTGAGAGGTATCAAGGAAGAACTACATGAATGGAGAGATGGTGCATATTCATGGATAAGAAGATACAATTTGTCAAGATTTTGGTTCTTCCCACCATAATGTATAGATTCAGTGTAATCCCACTCAAAACCTCACCAAATTATTTTGTGAATATCAGGAAGTTGTTTCTAGAGTATAAAAAAAGAGTAGAAAGACTCAGGATGGCCAGTTTAATACTGAAGGAAAACTGACACTACTAGACTACAAGCCTTACCATAAAATTACAGTAATCAAGACAGTGTAGTACTGGTGAAAGAACAGACAGATCAGTGGAACAGAATGAAGACATCAGAAATAGACTTGCAAAAATATAGTCAGCCAATCTTTGACAGAAAGCAAAGGCAATGTAACAGAGTAGAGATAGTCTTTCAACAAATGGTGTTAGAATACCTGGGCCTCTATATGCAGAAAAAACTTTTTTTCATAGCCTTAGATTTTATAACCTTCACAAATATTAACTCAAAGTGAATCATAGACCTAAATGAAAAAATTCAGAGCTATAAAACTGCTCTGAAAATTGTTTATTAATTAAAAAGTAAAATAATAAAAAAGGCATACATAAACAAACCAATAGATAAATTTAAATGAAAGCATAAAAATATTCAGTTAAATCAAAAGAACACAGGGGGGAAGAGCATAAGGGGAAAAAACACAGATGAGACATAGAAAACAGAAGAGCTAAGTAAAACAATATCAATAATTACAGTGAATTATCATTGAAAGACAAAAATTAAAATGCAGAGATTGTTAGACTGTATAAAAGCAAGATTCAACTATGGTCTGCCTATAAGAAATGTACTTTAAATGTAAAGACATAAATGTATACCATGCATATAGAAACCAAAAGAAGGATAGAGTGGCTATATTAATATCAACAACATAAACTTTAAGACAAAGGGCATTATCAGATATAAAGATAAATATTTCATGAAGATAAAGGTCTCAATACTCAGAAAGACATAACAATCATAAATTTATATGCATTTAATGCAGGAATTTAAAAATGCCCAAAGAAATTATTAAAAAATATTAAAGGAAGAAGTAGACATATGCACAATCACTGTTGAAGATTTTAATATACTTTTCTACACAATTGATAGGATAACTACACTAATAAATCAGTTATTATATATATGATGTAAGCAACTTATAACCACTCTGAAATCAAATTTTGATTAATGCAGCTTTTAAGGAAGCTGTAAAAAGAACAAAGGAAATCCAAAGTAAGTAGAAGGAAAGACATTAAAAAAAAACAATAGATAATATTAATCAAGTCAAAAGTTAGTTCTTTTAAAGTATCAGTGAAATTGATTAATCTCTATTGTGACTAATTAAGGAAAAAAGGGAAACAGACTATTAGGAACAGGAGTAAAAGTGGACTTATCACTACAGGTCCAACAAATATTCAAATGATAATAGGAGAATGCTATGAACAAATTCCATTTCATTGTTCTTGCCTGGGAAATCCCATGGACAGAGGAGCCTGGCAGGCTACAGTCAATGGGTTCTTGCCAGGGTCCAGCCCCCACAGGATCCAGGGGAACCTGAAGGAAAAACGGCATCGGCAATTGATTTAGAGAGAGATAAGGAAAGAATATTGTAGATAAGAAAATAGAGGAGAGAAAGAGGCTGATATTTCTTGGTTTACATAGAAAGCTAATAAAGTCTTAGAAGCTCAGGCAGGAAAGTGAACGCAGGGAGCCTCTATGTTCCAAGGGATCAGCCTGAAAAAGAAAAAAAGAAAAACACGGGGTGACCAAGTTTCTTCAAGCGAGGCCCAATAGCTTTATTATTAAAAGGTACTTTATACCTTGTCTTATACATAGAGGGAAATGAAAGATGCAAAGTCATACAGAGTCAGCCCAAACATTACATCTGTTTTGTCTTTATCGAAACCAGGATTTTCTTCTGCAAACCTTTCCCATAAACAATATTGTGTACATTATCTTCTGGCCTTGGAGGTCTGTGAACAAATTTATAAGATTGCTGGGGTCCAGCCCCCGCAGAATCCAGGGGAACCTGAAGGAAAAACGGCGTCGGCGATTGATTTAGAGAGAGATAAGGAAAGAATATTGTAGATAAGAAAATAGAGGAGAGAAAGAGGCTGAAATTCCTTGGTTTACATAGAAAGCTAATAAAGTCTTAGAAGCTCAGGCAGGAAAGTGAACACAGGGAGCCTCTATGCTCCAAGGGATCAGCCTGAAAAAGAAAGAAAAACACGGGGTGACCAAGCTTCTTCAAGCGAGGCCCAATAGCTTTATTATTAAAAGGTACTTTTATACCTTGTCTTATACATAGAGGGAAATGAAAGATGCAAAGTCATACAGAGTCAGCCCAAACATTACATCTGTTTTGTCTTTATCAAAACCAGGATTTTCTTCTGCAAACCTTTCCCATAAACAATATCGTGTACATTATCTTCTGGCCTTGGAGGCCTGTGGACATTTTATGACCCTCTTTTGATAAAGGCTGTTCAACCAAAAAACTTATTTTCCCTTGAAAATTTTTTTTTATATTTCTAATCTATGTCAGCCTCAGAAAGTATTAAACAAGTTATATTTCTGACGGAGCAAAGGTGCAGTAAGTTACAAGAAAGAACCAATTAGCTCAAAAGTCTGATGTGGTTAATTTCAAGGCTACTATTTTGTTTTTCTTACTTTCCAACTATGTTAACTAATGCACTCCCAGGTGCACAGTGGATAAGAGATATGGGAACTTAGCAACAAGTATTGGCCCAATAATGAAATCCTACACCAGCACTACCCTAATAACTTTTAACTCTTTAAAAGGCTCTATGTTTTAGGCTTTCCGTGCCTCTCACAGTCGGGAGGCTATAAATAATCATATGCGTAGCTGCAAATGCTACCAGAGGGGATTTAATTTGAAATATTCCTCTCATGTCCAAGAGACTTATTAGCTATAGCCCTAAGTTGATTTTTCTCTAGAGAAAGGTGGTCAGGGGCTAGCCCCCTGTTAATGTCAGAGGAGTTGGTGAAAGTCATGAAATAGTAAAACAGATTCTAGTTTTGGGGTAGATGCTCGAGAAAGCCTAGGGAGCCCCTTGAGCTCTGAAGCCTTGCTTAACAGCTCTCTTCCACATGACCTTGTCATGGGTGGGATCTCCCATGGTGGCTCCCGGCATAAGATCATGACAGTAGCTCTTTAATTCCTCAAAGAATTGGGTTGCAGTTTAAATGACAGCTTACATTGATCTATTCATCCCAACTAGGTTATCCTTAATTCATTTTTTCCTTGTATATCAGGGAGAAGATTTCTAACTAAAATGGATATCAAAAAATTTATATGTTCTGGAGTTAGAGCTGTTTGCCTTTGGAATGTTTTAGTAAATCCTTTCACAAAGGCGATAGGTTTTTATTTCCCTCTGGGGTATACACAGATTTATTTTGGCTTAAGGGAAGAGGCCTAAAAGAAAAAAATTCTATGATGCTGTCAGTATCAACTGCCAATTTCTGACCAACTTCGTATCACTGAGCTATTAAAAAAAAAACCTTGTAAACATCTCACTAGTTTTTATTGGGGCAAACAACAAATATTTCTTGCAGTATAGAACCATCCTTTGTACTTAAGAGGTGTCCCCAAAGTGGATATAAAAGTTACTGTCTTTTCCTCTCTTTCTCATGGATTGATAAAGATCCAGGAGAGCTAATTCAGGGGAGAATTCGCTCCTGAGCTGCTTTCTGCCAGTTTTCCTGGGATCCCATATGCAGGCTTGAAGTGGGGTGTACAGTCGAGAGTCTCTGGAATCTACCAAAACTCGATCATTGTTTCTCATTAATTTAAATTTTAGTTAGCCTTAGCTGCTTAAGGGAATAATGTAGCAATTTGCCAGGAAATCCCTCAGTCTCGACAGTCTTGGGAGGGGCCTTTATGGGGGTCTTCCATTGAGGGTAGACATGGGGCTGTCTGCAAGTCCACTGACTTGGTGGACTTTTATTTCTGATCTTGTGTTCTCTTCAGAGTAGAAAGACAATTTAGATCAGATTACTAGAATGAGTGTCCAAGTAAGGGGGACAGAAGGGAGCAGTAAAGCTTATGTAACGTCCATCTTACAGTCTGCTTTAGGCACCTCCTGTGTCTTTAGTATTTCATTAGCCTGTTGTAACAAATTTTTAATGACGCTTCTCTGACATCTTGAAACTTTTTGAAGGCTTCTGCATGCCAGCTAACACATCATTAACAGGAGACATATTAGTCCATCTTTTGTTACCTGAATATTATTGACCAGAGGCTTATCAATGTGTTTGTAGATCATGATACAATTGACGTCACTGTGCAGAGTAGTTAAGAGCTTGAAGCTGATCAGAGGTTCATTACACAACATAATTGTCATTATCATTCACATTTGGCTCCATTAGGTTTTTGTTCCAACCTTGCGTATATTATAAACACACGTTTATTACTGACATTTTCAAAAATGATGTATTGGGAAATTTATTTCTAAAGAGCACACCCCACTCCCTGACCCACGCAAAGATCCACTCTGTCGACTGTCAGGTAAAATAAAAGAACATATTCAAGAGGAAATAATACCCACAGTACCCCCCCCCCCAAAATGCATCCAGCAGTCTGCTTTTCCAGGGGAAAGTGCAGTGGAAACCAGTGTATTTGTAATGGTCCCCTGTACTGCAGTGCCTGCTACATTCTGCCTGCCACACTCCCATGGAACATTAGAATGCTTTAGTAAGACATGTACAAAATTTCAAATAAATACATTAAGTCCAAAGTTAAAAGTTGTTGATATTTACTCAAATGCAGGTAGTTCAATATTTACTTACATAATGAATTGCCAGCCACAAGCGTTAGTTTCTGCAAAAAAAAAAAAAAACCCAGCTGATAATGTGTTAAAACAGGTATCCCCATTCTGTGTGTTTGATTTGGAAGGTCTTATTTTCAAGTGTACTTTTTAAATAATCTCAACTAACTTTCCCCATCATGGCTGTGTTCATTTCCGTGAGGGCTGGTAGGAGCCTCGGCCACAAAGGTAGCCCAGCCACTTTTCTGTGCAGCCGTATTTTGGCCCCCAAACTGACACAATAAGCAGGTGTCACACTTAACTCTCTTAGAATTGAAAGGTCCCATCTTTTTCTGGCTGAGCCTTTTGGGCCTCTCAGAGACAGGTGAATAAGCGGGTGTGCTGCGGGCTTGTGTGGTTTTTATACAATGCACATACCCCATTGCACGGATGTTTTGAGGTTGGCAGGTGACTCAGTGTCACTCTAAGCCATTCCATAATTATCCTGTCCTAACCTAGGAGTCTCTGGATGAGGTGGTGAGCATTCTAGCTTTTGAGTTCTCAATCCATGCCCACCAATTTTGTGGCTTTTCTTGCCTCTGAAATTCCCATCAACAGTAGCCTTTATCTACATAAGACAAACAAATGTGCATCTTAACACACCAGGAATAACCAAGAGCTGTCATTGCATCCTGGCCAAGACAAAGACCTCACATACCTCTCACAGTTCCCAACATGGAGCCCAGGACTGGAGGAAGGACCAAACCAGCAAACCCCACAAATGGAGAACCATAGCTGCCACCAGCAGCTCCCAGCATGGAGTCTCAGGGGGTTCCAAGCACATGGGGAGCTCCAGCATAAACTGCCAGCAGGTCCCAGCACGGAACTAGGGGCTCCAAGCAAACAGGGGACTGGAAAGCCAATTAAATGTCATCAGGAGCTCAATGCAAAGAGCAGAGCTCAAAAACCGAGGGAACTCACCCATAGCCTTTGTAATAGCGGGAGAGAGAAGTCAATGGTTTCTTACCTGTGTTTCTCATTTTCCTCAAAGCTGTCAGAAGTTTCCTTCAGATCTTGTCACCATCACCAAACCTGTTCAAACAAAAAGTGAGCTGAGTATATTTAGGACTCTAATTGGCTTTATTCAGTAGGATTCCTGAATTGGGCAGCATCTCAATTAGCAGATAAAGAGGAGCTCTGAGGAGCCTGGAAGCCTTTAGAGGCAGAAACTGGGGAGGAACAAGGAAAAGACAGATTGTTTCAGGCAAGACCACCTTCCCTTAGGGGAGGAGAGGGTTTCTATCATGCAGCTGACCTCACTCGCGCTGACCAGAAAATTCCAGATTGACCAGTTAAGACTGCATCGCTGGGGAAGGTTGGAACTGCAAATAGGTTAGGTGTTAAATCTCAGCTGGTGATGTGGGCTTAGTATAGGTGACTCTAGGTGGGGACTATTGTCTCTTTAAAAAAAATAAAAGGGAAAAGATGCCTCTGTTGTGGTCCAAGCATGGGTTGGAAAAGAATTTCCACAGCACAGAGTAACCTAGAGCCTGTAATTATACTGAGTGAAGTAAGTCAGAATGAGAAAAACAATGATTGTATGCTAATGCATATATATGGAATTTTAAAAGATGGTACTGCTTAACCTATTTGCAGAGCAGCAAATGGAGACAAAGACACTGAGAACAGTCTTATGGACACAGCTACAGGGGAGAAGGAGAGGGTGGGAGGTATGGAGAAAATAACATGGAAACATACATACTAATATGCAAAATAGCCAATGGGAATTTGCTGTTTGACTTGGGAACTCAAACAGGGACTCTGTAACAACGTAGAGGGGTGGGGAGGGGGTGGAAGGGATGTTTAAGTGGGAAGGGACATGGGTAAACCTATGGCTGATTCATGTTGGTGTTTGGTAGAAACCAATGCAGTACGGTAAAGCAGTTATCCTTCAATTACAAACTTTTTAAAAATTAAAACAAAACAAAACACTTCCAGACACAGAGTAATTCAGAAAGGAGTGAGTTTGTTAAGAACAAAGAGCAGAGGTAATGAGGGCACAGCGAGCAGAGCAGGCTGGCTCAAGGGAGCGCCGACGCTTTCATGGGTTAGTAGCCAGTTTTTATAGCCTCAAGACAAAGACAGTTCCTGCTGGAAGGGTGGCATTAGCTGATCGGTTAGGGTGGGCATTTTTACCTAATATGGGGTCAGGGAGCTGCCAGTTTAGATTAGGGGCTCATGGCAACAGTTACTATGAGGCTCATCCAGAGATGATCTTGGCTCCAGACTCTGCACCTGTGACCATGGTATGGGACTCCACAGGACCTAACACTTTGGGATTGTTTTTTTAAGGCAATAATCATTCCTTAGAAATGAAAAGTAAACTGTGGTCTCCTTTCATCTGTGTCTCCTTTGAATCCTGAAAGGCCCATCCGTATTCAAGTGTTGGGTTGGCTGTAATTCCAATTTTTCTGTAAGATCTTAAGGCGAAACCCAAATGCGCTTTTTAGTCACAGTAGTTTCAGTAGCTTTACGATGTCGCACCTGCAAGATGTTTTAGATCACAGAGCACATCTCCAGGACCCTCCCCCTTCTCCAGGCCGAATGTGAGTGAACACCCAGCTGTTTTGCAGGCGTCCAAATGCAGAGTCCTCAATTTGACATAAGGAGTGAGAATGCTGTGGTTAATTCATGTGTTTACGCCACCACCCTCGACTTCCACACACTGTCTGGACCAGGTGACTCTTCTCTGTCAGTATTACCTTTCAATGTCTCTTTTATGAAACAGAAAACTGAGTTTCACTTTCCCTTCATAATAGAACACGGAAGGCCAGCCTCACCACAGTCACTCCTCTGCTCATGAATTCAGGCAAGAGTTGATGCCTGAAGCTTCCTGTGACTTTCAACAAGTCACCTAACATTTCTTTGTAACTTCGATTCTCCCCTTTTAGTCTCCGAGGGACAACATTAAAGAATATATAGCATTTGCAGAGAAGTTTGAATCCTTTCTGGAGAAAAGTGCCTTATGAACTGCAGGGTATTATCTGAAATAGAAGAAAAACTCCTTCACCATGGTAGTTTAAAGAAAAGTCAAACTGTGGGAATTCTCATAGTTTGAAGATAAAATCCATTAAGACTGCTGGAAGGTTTTTAATGGCAAGCATTTCATTCAGAAACTCCCTTGCAAAACGCTTTAATCCATAAATGCTCCGGTTGAGTTAGGAGTGCTGACAGTGACCACAGTTTGAGCAAGGAAAAGAAAACCACATAAGCCACATCCTCAAAAACACTTATCCATGCACTGAGATGAGAATTAACTTTGTGTGTTGTCCCCATTCACAGGTAACTTTTTTTTTCCATAAAGTAGTTAATGTTTTTATTTATTCTTTATTTGGAGGAAAATTGCTTTACAATGATGTGTTGGGTCCTGCCATATGATAACTCAGTTCAGCCATGATTATACAGATATATCACCTCCCTCTTGATTCTCTCTGCCCTCCCCACTCCCACCCCTCCAGGTCGTCACAGAACACCAGGCTGGACTCCTGTGTTATACAGCAGATGCCTCTTTTCTTTACAGGACTCTGCCAGTTTCTGATACTATGAATGCTTGAAAAATGTTATTTCAGAAATTGCCCTTCACTCTGACGTGTTTCAGATGCCCTTTCTATGCAACTAAACTGATTCAGCAGATGTTCCATTCACAATTTACAAAAAAAAAAAAAAAGAATAGTTTAATGGGTGTATAGTAAATGCCTATTGTACTCAAAACTCTAGCCTCAGGTACCACCCTCTCCCAAGGCACTAATGGTAATAGGTAGTTAATGCACAAATATGCAGGGACTCTGCCTGTGTGTGTTGCCTGCTGAGTCGAAAATGCCATGTCCTTTCACACACCTACTCTTAAGCTCACGGGTATTTTCTCACCTTGATGTGATTTGTGTAACGTTTCCTCAAGGCCCACGTGCCCTCATTGGTTCCTGCATCAGCTATTCTCCCAAAGCCCTCGACACCAGCTTCCCACAAAACACCAGCCTTTCGCAACTCCTTCGAGCACATCTGGAAAGAACCTCTTGTCTGCAAATCCACTCTGCCTCCTTTGAAGGCTTAAAGAGGATCTCCCCCATAAATATCTTTCAGATTCACCAAATCCTACTTAATTGCCATTATTTTTCACCTCCTCAGGCTTCTCAGATGATAAAACCCGGAAAGGTGGTTTTGTTCCTGTGGTTTGCCTTTCTGTAACTGCGTTCGTTTGCATCTTACCATTTCTCCATGTAAACAGTACTTTCCCTTGATATCAAGAAGCATGTTTTCTTGTTTTAGCTGGAAACATGTGCAACTCCTTGTGGAGGCTAGGGGTTGGAGTGGGTAGCGTGCTTTCTGCATGTGGCCACTTAACTAGTGCGACATTTGGAAGAATTCTAAAGTCATCACATACCTTCTTGGTCGTTATGAAGGTACATTTCTATATATATATATATTTCTCTCACTACCTACATATATATATATATATATATAGAGAGAGAGAGAGAGAGAGAGAGAGAGAGAACACATAGGAATACAGAACATGTTTCATTTGTTCTAACAAAATAATACCAATACACATAATAAAGGTGACTGTGTATGGAGTTCTTACCCTGTGGCACAGGGCTAAATATTGATCTGGAGAATCTCCTTTTAGATATGGACCAACTGCCCTTCATTCTTCAGGGTGCACCATCCCACACTTGCCACTGGCTGTAATAGGACATACCCCAAGGTTGAGCTGAAGTCTGTTCTCCAGTTTCCATGTTGTTATACTATCATCTTGGATGTTATAGCACTTATTACATATGCTTTAAAACATGATTCTCCAAAAGGCATACTGGCATACTTGGATTTTTTCTTTTTGGCCACCCTGTGAGGCATGCGAATCTTAGTACCCTGACCAGGGATTGAACCTGTGCCTCTTGCATTAGAAGCACACTGGTCTGCCAAAAAAGTCCTTATACTTGGACATTAAATATTTGAATTCTAATCTTATTGTTTCAAACATGCAATTCTTCTCTTATATAAAGTTTACTACTCTAACTCACTAGCCCTTTGAGAGAAGGAAAAAACCTGAAAAAATGACTATTCTTCTCCTCCTTTTATTTTTTCTGGAAAGGGAATCTATTTTCCTGACCTTATTTGCATGATATTTGCCACATTCTGTGTAATCTCAAAAAATTATTACAAGTTTGATAAAATCATAAAATCTCTAATGCTAAAAAGTTCTCA
This sequence comes from Aepyceros melampus, assembly GCA_006408695.1. Classification (NCBI taxonomy): domain Eukaryota; kingdom Metazoa; phylum Chordata; class Mammalia; order Artiodactyla; family Bovidae; genus Aepyceros; species Aepyceros melampus. Next base: position 168,958 of record SJXQ01008346.1, on the reverse strand, counting down.
CTTTGCTGATAATTATGCACATTTAGCAACTGTTCCCTTATTGGTTCAGTACTTGACTGGCTAGTCTTCATGACTGAATAATTTCCCAAGTTCTTTATTTTCATTGTCCTGTGGAAAACAAATGTAATCCTTCGAAGGAGAAGTCAGATAGAAGCCAGGTCAATTTAGGATAAGTTTACATTTCCCCTTAACCAATTCTAGAATGCTCATTCACAAAATGTCTTTTAAAGAATAAGCTCATGTTGTTGTAAGCTCTGGTATGTTGACAGCCCTGGGTCTTGTAATTCCTCCAAAGGACACTGACATGCAAACACAGTCCTATGAGAATTTCGTCGCTGATTTTGTTAAATCTGTCACTTTAATCTTACATTTAATCATCTTTCACATTGTCAATGTAAACTTTTACTTTAATGAGGCTTTCTCTTTTAGATCTTTTTGTTAAATTTGTATTATTAGATCTTTTTAAAATTTGTATTATTTTGATTAAAATGATGTAAGAAGTCTTTTATCAGATGACTCAGATTTTATCAGGGAGTATCGGGTGCTACCTGGTCATGCTGTCTTCATAATGCTAAGCCTGCCAGTTTCAATTTAGTTGAGCTAAAAAAGATAGCATCCTACTTTACATCAAACACTGAATCGAGATGTCCATATCAAATAGCAAACCCCCTTGTAAATACAGAGAATCTACACTATAGAAACATTAGGTGATGGAAAATTCACTCACTTATAAATTCTTAAGGAAATTTCATTAGTATTTTCTCTAGTTGTAAAATTACACCAAAATATACTTTAAAAGGTGGAGAATACACAAAAGCATTAAAGAAGAGAGTCATTTCTAGCTATATCATTCAAAGGTACCCAGAGGTAGGATTTTTTAATATCTCATCTTTTTTCAGTATTAATTTCTCATTGCTAATGAAGGGAGGAAAGATAACTTTAAAATCTTTAGCAGAGTAGATCATTTTCACATCAAAACCGTATTCCTTAAAACTTGTCTTTCATGTTAAAATTCAGTTGGTTCCAGGAATGTAATGGAACTTCTGTGCTTGTGAATGTATATTTCTCAACATGCATGTATATTATGTATAATAATTATAGTCATAAATAACAGCTGGTGTTTATGAAGCATTTACTGTGTGCGAGTCCATGTTCTAGGCATGTTACATATTTTAAATAATTTCTAGGCATGTTATGTATTTTAGATCATTTATTCTTCATAGCAACCTTCTAAAGTAGACACTATTATCATCCCCATTTTACAAACAAGGAAATCGAGGTCACCCCTGCAGGGGTCACAAAGACATCAGAGGTCACACAACTGTCAAGCAGGGCAGCAGTTTGGGAGCAAAGTCCATCAGCCTAACTACGCTATTTCCTCTTAGTAGAGACCCAGTCATATCAGGGAAAACAATTTTAAAATTCATGAACTGAATCCCTGCTAGCACATGTTACAGAAGGAGAGAATTTGTTAGTTACTACAAGATGACCCTGTGGGACAATTAAGCCAGAAAATACCAGCTGAGCCCAAGTTCTGGTGCAGGTACAAGCCATTAGAAACCTGGGCACTGTATTTCTGACACGTTTTAACGAATCTGTGGAAGACAGTGAACTTTACTAATTAGAACTTACAGTAGGAATATAAATAGGCCGTACGTAATGAACGAGTCTGCCAGCCTGCAGGGAGCCCTGCCTCCTCACACGCCTACGCACCCAACATTCAGATATCAGAAGTACACGTGATGATCTCTGGGTTTCTTTGATGGCTTATTCTTTTGGAAAAAAGCAAATAAACCTGTTTCCTAGGATGTTTTAGCTTATGGCTCAGTAAACAACTAAGGAATAAATTAAGTTCTCCAGATTCAGAGCGACTCCGGCCTTCTAAATTACAAGCATACCTGAGACTGAGTGTTCTCCTGACCACCCCGACGCGGGCGTGCGTGTAGAGCAATGGGGGATCCGGGTGCGCCCCCCCAGGTGCTGAGCAGGCGCGCCTCGGCGAGGCGAGCTCCGCCCTAGGCTGCGCCCCTCACTGGTTCTGGGAGCTCCTGGCGTGGGCAGCCCTGACCCCGGCTCCACGCTCTTCCTCCCGACCCCAGAGACGCGGATGTCCAGGAAGTAGCTTGCTCAGTCTCTAGTTCCAAACCAAAGCCTTGAATTTGGAGAACATTAAGTAGATAAAGATGTAAATGTCTGCAGAGGTGGTCAGCCCTCTGAAGGGGACTTGCCTCCACTCTGACTCTCGTCCACACTCAGGGCATCGACAGAGTAAGGAACAAGGGTGGGATCCACCAAGGCAGAGGTTCAAGTGCAATATCTAGGTTAAATTTAGACCTTAATGATTTCGAGGATTTGGCTTTGAAAACCACTGAGATGAATACATATCTCTCATGTGAAAAACAATTTTTTTCCCCAATTCTTAGATTAGTGAAGTGTCTAAGTACTTCTATTACTGTATATAGCTGTGACAGGCCTTCCTCCTTTCTACTAGTATAAAGTGCTTTTACAGCTAAATTTTATATAAATATTTCACAAAGAAGATGAATACAAAGGAATTTAGATGTTAGAGGCCCCCTAAATCGGTCTCATATTTTTATGAGTATCGTGTTGGGCAAAAAATTCATTTGGGTTTTTCCATAACATCTTACGGGTCAACTTGAATGAACTTTTTTAGTCAACCCAAAACACAGGAGAACAAAATACATCCCATCAGCCAATGATGAAAGATATTTGTAGATGCTCTGGAAAATACAGTACTTTGCACACAAACACACAGAATCCTTGCTGTTCTGAAGTTTTGAAAGTACCCAGTATTTAACTGAATTTACACTTTGCTATACAGTAGAAACATTGTTGCTTTACAACATGGTAAATCAACTATACTCCAATAAAAGTTAAAAAAATAAATGACTCTACAAGAATATGCACTCTACCAGACATGCACTGCAGGAGGATTCTTTACCCCTGAGCCTGTTCACAGCATGTCGTTGCTCAGTTGCTCAGTCATGTCCCACTCTCTGTGACCCCATAGACTGCAGCATGCCAGGCTTCCCTGTCCTTCACCATCTCCCGGAGCTTGCTCAGTCTCATTGTCCATTCAGTTAGTGATGTCATCCAACCATCTCATCCTCCGTTGTCCCCTTCTCCTCCTGCCTTCAGTCTTTGTCAGCATATCAGCATTAATTATTGCCTTCAATTGTCAGAGAACCACAGCAAAGCAGAAACTAACTCTGACTCTCTTGCTTTTGTGGGCCAGGCACAGAACAGCATGTATTCCATAGATATATTTGCAAACTGGGGAGCTGAGAGATAAACATTATTGAATGATGTACCAAATGCTTTCTTGTTAGCCAGAGGTTCTTCACTGTATCGCTTCTTTTAGTGCCCATAATCAGGGTACTGGCAAAGCCCAGTGAAAACTGACTTCAGGGACTTCCTGACAGTCCAGCGGTTAGGACTTTGCATTCTCACTGCTGACGGCCTAGATTCAGTTCCCGATTAGAGAACTGAAATCCCACAAGCTGTGCATCACAGCTAAAAAAAGATTTTAAATAAAAAATAAAACTGATTTCACTGATCAGATGGAAAGATGCTCAATGTTTTCTTGTGTCGTGAATAAGAACCTCAGCCACACCCCTGCTGGAGGTAGCATCCTAAGTAAGGCCACATTCCTCTCCTAAAATTCACTTCTTCATGGAGCTACTTAACAAAAAACAGTATGGTTTTGCCAGCTAAGTAGCAAAATGAAAGACTTGCTGAATGCTCAGACTCAGGGGCAAATCCTAGAGGTTATTGAATTCTAATTCTTTGTTTGGACTCTTTCTGAAATCAGAAATAATACACTCTGCTTGAGTTCTTTATAAGAACAAAACACACGATTCAGAAACAAAATACAAAGGCCGGAATCAAGCTTAGAATCGTGCCCGCCCACTCCGTCCTAACCCATTCTGCTTCTCAGCCCTTGGCTCATGGCGGCATTGACTTAGATGTTAAGGCAGTCAGAACGCGGTACACAGAGGTATTTGCCCCCAGGCCGAGCTCCGTTGGCATAAACAGTAAATGACTTAATAGGAGGAAGCCATCTCACCTCTATTTCGTGACCTTCTTGCGGGCGTCATGGTAGTTAATTCTATTTAAAAAATAAATCACCTGGGTCAGGTTCACAGGTGCAAATTTATGTGCAGACATGCCAGCCATCCCCACACTGAATAGATTACTAATTCTGTGGTTCATGAGGACTTTCAAAATCAGGGTGTTCGTGTGTGCGTGTTCATTTGCTAAGTTGTGTCCTTTGCAACTCCGTGGACTGTAGCCCAAAAGGCTCCTCTGTCCATGGGATTTCCCAGACAAGAGTACTGGAGTGGGTTGCCATTTCCTCCTCTAGGGGAGCTTCCTGAGTCGGGGATGGAGCCCATGTCTCCTGCATTGGCAGGCAGATTCTTTACCGTCTGAGCCACCAGGGAAGCCCCACTTTTACCATCCTACACCCTTGTCAGCTTGAGTAGGTAGACAGTCAGCACACATTGAAGAGCCCAAGACCATCCCACGGTCAAGCGAGCAAGTCCAGGTGGCCCCTCCCTCATGTGCCCCCATCTGCTCCACCGCATCAGCGCAGTCAGGCATCCAACATCACACTCACCACCACCCCCAACTTCCCAGACTTCTTGGGGTTCAGAAATGCTACGGATCAACTAAATTATGTTGCCAGCCTTTTTGAAAGGGATTTCAAGACAGAATCAGTTCCTCTGAAATAATGAAACTATTCCTTTGAAAAGCCAGAAAGAGAAAAACAAGTACCGTATATGAATGCATATATGTGGAATCTAGAAAAATAGTACTGATGAACTTCTTTGCAAGGCAGAAACAGAGACACAGATGTAGGGAATGGACATATGGACACAAGAGGGGAAGAAGAGGGTGGGATGAATTGGGAGATTGGGTCTGACATATATACACTAGGATGCGTAGAATAGACAGCTAGTGGGAAGCTGCTGTGTGGCACAGGGAGCTCAGCTTGGTGCTCGGTGATGACCTAGAGGGATGGGATGTGGGTAGGTCCAAGGGGGAGGGGATATAGGTATACGTACGGCTGATTCACGGTGTTGTACAGCAGAAACCATGTGCAACACATTGTTGTAAAGCAGCTATACCCCAGTAAAGAAGCTCACAGTGGGACTGTCGTGTCTTTCTGCAGGAGAACCTCTTTTTTGTGATGGAGTATCTCAACGGAGGAGACTTAATGTACCACATCCAGAGCTGCCACAAGTTCGACCTCTGCAGAGCCACGTAAGAGCCCTTCGTAGGGTTGGGGTCCCCCTCGTCTGGCCGGGGACTGGGGTCCACTGTGCCCATGCCTTGCTTTTCCCCACATGCTTTACTCAGGGGCCCTAAACTCCAGGGCGAGGTGACCCCAGAAACACATCCATGAGGCGCCTGTTTACCCAGCTCCTAGAGCTTCCATTCAGTTAGTTTATTTCATTTTTCTGCCTCGAGATCAAGTACTTAGTTTAAGGAACCACCCCAATTCATCAGCCTTCTAAGTCACCTGAACCTAGAAGCAAGATTTGCCCCTTGAATGGAAGTCAGATGGAAGAGGGGTCATGGGTGGGATGTCCACAGGGGCCTTTCAAGGGAAGCTCAGAGTAAAGCATCAAGCATTCAGCTCTGGGGGCAGGAGAACTGGAGAACCGGAAGAGACATTTGCTTTCTCTCGAGAATAAATCTCCACCTTCTTTGGCATCAAGCCACCCTACATGCTGGCTTCCCAGGTGGCTCTAGTAGTGAGAATCCCCCTGCCAATGCAGGAGATGCAAGAGACTCAGGTTTGATCCCTAGGTCAGGAAGATCCCCTGGAGTAGGAAACAGCAACCCACTCCAGTTTTCTTGCCTGGAAAATACCAAGGACAGGGGAGCCTGGTGGGCTACCGTCCACGAGGTCGCAGAGTCAGACACCACTGAGCAACTGAATGCACTCGCGCACCCTGGATGCAGGCAAAATCAAGCAGAGTGGGCTTACTAGGCGGGCTGTGGCAGAGCTCGCAGAACCCTCTGCGTCACGCCTCCCTCAGGCCCTCTTTCCTGAGTCATCAAACCCCTGAGACCTTCAAACGCTGTGCCCCTAGGCTCACCTAAAAGTGTGGGTACACACTAGCCTTCTTCGCTGAATGCTCAACAATCCCTCACTCACCCCTAACAAACACTCAAGAGTGGTTCATGTCAAGCTGCATTGACAGACAGACTTTTCCAGCAGCTTCTGCAGAAACCCCGGCTGAAACGTCCATCTTGTCACATCCAGTGGTTAGCTCACTGCTGATCTTATTGTCTCCAGGACCCATCAGCCAAGTGCCAGAGGATAATTTTATGGGATTTCTGCAGCACAGAAATCTTCGGGCATTTTTCTGCTATTAAGGGTTCTCCCGGTTCCCTCCAGGTCTGTTAAGTGTAGGAGGCATCACAGACACACGCTGTCTTTCCTCACTGCCTCCTGGGAAGGGATTCCTGCATTCCTCTCCAAGATCCAGCAGATCACAGTTGTGGGAAGCTCTCCCTTATATCCAATCCAACTAGTGATGGTTAAACTCACCTCCTTTGAGTCACTCATCTTTGAAGGTGGAGAGCACAGGATCACCCTCTAACATAGGCATATCTCCTTTTATTGCACTTCATTTTATCATGCTTTGAGATACCCTTTTTTTTTTTCAATAAATGCAGGTTTGTGGCAACTCTACCTTGTCAGATGATGGTTAGCATTTTTTAGCTGTATTTTTCATTTATTTTTGTTGAAGTATACTTCACAAGTATTTTTATTAAGGCATGTGCATTTTTTTAGACTATTGCATACCTCACAGACTAGTATAATGTCAATGTAACTTTTGTATGCACAGGAAAACCAACCCCCCCCCCAAAAAAAAAGATCTGCTTTGCTGCAGCAGTCGAGAACTGAACCTGCAAGATCGCTGAGCTCTACCGCTCCGCGTTCCTCCCCGCAAACTGCATTTTTTAGGCGTGAGCAAGTCAAGTCCATGTGGAATCTGGGGTCCAGGCAGATTCAAAAATAAAAGGGAAATTTGTTACATTATTATTACTACATTTAGTGTCTTTGAATATTCTCATAACCCTCCAAAATGATAATTCAAGCATTCTGCTGCTGCTGCTAAGTCACTTCAGTTGTGTCCGACTCTGTGTGACCCCATAGACGGCAGCCCACTAGGCTCCCCCGTCCCTGGGATTCTCCAGGCAAGAACACTGGAGTGAGTATTCTAGTTCACACTATAAGCAGCAGCACTAGATATCAGCTCTGTTTCATTCTCTCAGGGATGAAGCTGGGCGTGTAGAATGGATGTAGTCTTCCTTTTGTTAGGATTAAACAAAATTCCGCATGTACATTTAGCAGAACGCCACACGCTTACTCTGTCTAAAGGGAAACCTTTTTCCCACTAAACATTTCATGTGGAACCTCGATTTTTCCTTCGCTCAGGTTCTATGCTGCCGAAATCATCCTCGGTCTGCAGTTCCTTCATTCCAAAGGAATTGTCTACAGGTAAGCTGGCTCTTTGGGAGCAAGCCCTGGGTGTCGGGATTCCCTGCTCCGGGTGGTTTAATCATCGTGCTCAGGTGATGACAGCCAGTGGTCAGTGTGCTTTTGTGGCGCAAAGTTCCACACCCAGGCTTCCCGCCCAGAGTGATCGCGGACACTGATTTACCAACCAAGGAGGAAGTTCCCATCTCAAAGCTGAGGGGCTGCGACCTCATTCTGTTCTTTCTTTCCTTTTCTTCTCCCTCTCGCCTCCCTTTGTCTTGTTTCCTCCCGTTACTTTCTCTCTGGCACTCACGGTTTCTTTCTCTCTGTCTCCTTTTCGTTCTTGCCTGTATCTGCATATTGAGTGTCCTCCTGGGTGAGGGCAGAGGGAAGTGTCCTTCCTTGAACACTCAAACACGCCTCTGAAAACCTACATGCCTACACCTAGTCACTGTACCCAGGACGCCAACATGTCCCCTCTTTCTTGAGCGGATATCCATCCAGAACTTACTGTACACCATCATATCACAACCTTCTTGGATAAAAGCTAATGTACTTCAGTGTCCATTTCTCAAGGCACACTTGAACTCATTTAACCTACAAATCTTCAAAAACTTAGTTATCTAGTTTCCAACTCACTGCAGATTAGAAGGGGAGATAATTTTTTTTATAAAAGAAAGGAGCTAGACAGGATGCCGGCTGAGCAGCTGGAGGCCTGCACAGTGACCACAGTGAGAAGAAACAGCTGAGGACCTGACATAAAGGGGGAAAGCAGGACAAGCTCACAGCCCAGGAGAATGGGATCACCTGCTTTCCTGTGACCAGTGCTCCGGAAGGACCCCGAGTCATTAGGAAAGGCTAAGTGACGCTCTGCACAAATTGCTGAAGACAGCAAACTGTATAATAATGTGGTCCAGAAGCACTCCATCCAGGATGGTCCGTACCAGTGCTTACAGAGTAGACTGAAACTCCGCCTGGGGAAACCTCTCTACTTCCAGGGGGTGCAGCCAAGTGTGGGCACCCTGTTTAGACCTGCCGAACCAGATGACTTGGGGAGGTTTCAGCATTCATTTTTCTTAAGCAGTCTCTCTGACACCCACTGGATATACTTTTGTATTGGGTGGGGTCTGTCTACAAAGCGATAGGTTAAAAATCTGACGTGATTCTTTAATCTTCAGGAAATTGAGATCTGATCACCAAGATGGTGAAAACCCTGATCAGATTCCATGGTTTTTCTCTTTCTATATGAAATGCCTGTAATATCCCCAAAGAATATCTATACTGAGGCCCTCTAGATTGTGTGGGATGGACAGATAGAAAAGAGGGAGGAAAACTAGGAAGATCAAGAGAAGAGAGATCTTAGAGCTGAAAGGGACCTCGTGCCACCAAACCCCACATGCCCCAGTGCAGGCTGCTTCTCCACATTCTATCTCTTCATCTCTTGTAAATTACTGACACTCAGGACAAAAAGACAGTGAGGGTCCATAAGTGTCTTTAATATCATAAATTGTTTGGGAAATCATGTTTTCTGAAGTGCCTTATGCGCCTCTAAGAACACGACATTTATTTAGCAGTATACTCACAGGACTGTAGGAGATGCTGGGAAGTCACTGAATAATTTGAACTGAGGGACGTCACCTAGCAGGTACACGGACACTGAGATTGGCCTTCAGAAAATTTTCAGCCTACAAGGTGCCTTGTAACCTTACTCACTGACACTCACTGGGCCCCTTAATTAACAAGGAGATTCTATTAGTTTCCCTTGTCTGTCCACTGATGATTAGTTTCAAAGGGTTGCCATAAGATTTAGCACAAATATGATGACTTCAGCCAACGGAGTTTATCCCCTGCCAGTTCTGGAGTCCAAGGTCCAGAATCAAGGTGCCCACGGGGCCACACTTCCTCTGCGCGCTCTCGGGGAGGGTCCTTCTAGCCTTTTCCAGTTTCTGGTGGCCCCAGGGGTTCCCAGGCTTGGGGTGTCCCTCCCACCGTCCCTCCGCCTTCGCCTCTGCCTGTGTCTCTTCCCTGTATGCCTCTCACATGGACACGTGACATTGGATTTAGGGGCCACTCAGATAAACCAGGGCTTCCCTGGTGGCTCACTGGTCTCCTGCCAATGTGGAGACATGGGTTCTATCCCTGGGTCAGGAAGATTCCCTGGAGAAGGGACTCTACCCTTTTAGTATTCTACCCACTCTAGTATTCTTGCATGGAAAATCCCACGGACAGAGGAGCCTGGTGGGCTACAGTTCATGGGATCACAAAGAGTCAGACACGACTGAGTGACTGGGAACAACAGATAATCGAAGATGACGTCATTTCAAGGTCCTTCACTTGATGACATCTGCAAATCTCTCTTTCCAGATAAGATCTCATTCATAAGGTCCTGCAGGTTAGGATAGAAACATCGTTGGTGGTGGGGGGCGTGGTACGTTAGACCCACTACACCTGGTAACTTGGATGGAGCACCCGCTGAACACACAGCCTCTGTTAAGCATCATGGTAGATACTGAAGCTATAGAAGTCCAGCGTCTGGATACCTGAGGAAGTCACTTTCTGGGTTTGTACTTTGTTTGGGGTTTTGGGGTTTTTTTGAAGGTGAAATATAAGGACATGAAAAGACACGAACAGCAAACTCTTAGAAAGTCCAAGGGAATAAGATTCTAATGAAGAGTGCCCGAGGGAGACTCTCAGACAGACATGCTCAGCCTAGGGTCCAAGGCAGAATGTGAGAGGTCTGTGATCATGGGTGGGAGAAAAAAGTTTTCTTTTTCACTAGACTCTAACTTGACATTTCCCTCAAGTCTAAATACAGGCAACACATCACAATGAAAGTGGGTTTAATTACAACGAAGGAACAAAGCCGAAGGCCTGCCTAAGGAGAAGACAGACATATCGGAAGTGTGTAGTCCTCATTAATGAGAGTGGGACGGCATTTGAGTTAGGATGGGAGAAACAGAACTGATACTGTTATGAATGTGAGATACACATTCCTGTACCGTGGGAGCATCCACGCCTCTGGTCAGACAGACTGTCCGTGAGGCACTGGTGCCAGAGGATAGCACACTGGTCCAGATGTAAGACGTCAGTTCTGGGGACAGCTGCTAGCAACATCCTTCCACCAGAACAGGACTGTATCCCCTGCTCTCTGTCCCCGGCTGATCCGCTCACACAAGGTGAGAAAGCACTGCAAGGGAACCATTACTCAGGACTTGATTGCAGCAGGCAATGAAGTGGTGAGGTAGTCACCGGCTCATGAGGAATTCATTCAACAAATATTTATGGAACGATCGCCACAAGCCACACTCTTATCAGAGCATTGCTGTACAGTGAGTAACAAGACGCATTTCCACCCTCTTGAAGCTTAGAGTTTACAAGAGAGAAATAGCGATGGGAACTTTAGAATGTGGATATTGATTACAAGCAATGTAAAACCTCAAACTCTTGCTTAAGCAGAAGCTAGGCCTCACTGAATGAATGGGCTTCCCAGGTGGCTCAGTGGTAAAGAATCCTCCTGCCAATGCAGGAGATGTGGGTTTGATCCCTGGGTTGGGGAGATCCCCTGGAGAAGGAAATAGCAACCCACTCCAGTATTCTTGCCTGGAGAATCTCATGGACAGAGGAGCTTGGTGGGCTATACGGTCCATGGAGTCGCAACGAGTCAAACACAACTGAGCAACTGAGTAACAACTACTCCTTAATAAGTGAGAAAGGGAAATGGGTAGCAGCCAGCCTTTTCCTTGATGAGTGGGGTTTATCTGCACCCCTATCTGCATAGAAGTGAACGCGTGTACGTGTTGTGTAATACTAAATACCACCCGACCCCAGACACACCAGCTTCATTTCTGGAAGGCCCCTCTTAATATTGAGGGGTGCTGCTTTGCAGAAATGACACATGACCTTTAAGCATCCCCATCTCAGCACCTGCTCAGCCATTCATACAAGAAATACGGATGGAGCTCTTGAGATGGGCCATGCACCGCACTGGGCGTAGAAGATACAGGACTCTGTCAGAGTGAAAGAAAGAGAAGTCGCTCAGTCATTTCCAACTCGACTGTAACGTACCAGGCTCCTCCGTCCATGGGATTCTCCAGGGAAGAATACTTGAGTGGGTTTCCAGGTCTTCCCGACCCAGGGATTTAACTCAGGTCTCCCGCATTGCAGGCAGACACTTTACCGTCTGAGCCACCAGGGAAGCCTGTCAGAGATGGGCCCAGAAACAGCTTACCTGCCTGCGCGGGGCTATAATAGATCGAGTCCTGGGCAAAGACACTGGTCACGGAGGAAGCACCATGGAGAAGCAGTGAGCCCCTGAGCCATGCTGTGGATGAAGGCTTGAAAGGAGAGAGGAGCCTAGCAAAGCACCCACGGGTGGCCTTTCCAGCTGTGCTGGGAGCCTTCTGCTCTGCCATCTTGATTTGAAAACCCCGATGGAACACAGAGGCCACTGTGTCCCATCTTACACAGCAACCCCATGTCACCAAAACTGCCTTATTAGAGTGAGAACCTGCTTTGTTTTCCAGGGACCTGAAGCTGGATAACATCCTCTTAGACAAAGATGGACACATCAAAATTGCGGACTTCGGGATGTGCAAGGAGAACATGCTGGGAGACGCCAGGACCAACACCTTCTGCGGGACCCCCGACTACATCGCGCCAGAGGTAGGGTGCGCCCCGGCCCCTCCCCACCTCAGCACGCCCCAGGCCAGCACTGCTGCTGTTGCCTCCCAGGAAAAATCAAGACTTTAAAGTGCTTTGGTGCCAGAGGTGTGTTTGTTAATCCGAATACCTGACCATCGCAGCTGCACGAAGGCGCTGCTAGTGTCTCCTGGCGGGTGGTACCAGCCCTGACTGCAGCATCTCGCCAAGCATGAAGGACCCAGCAGGTCCATCCTGTCCTGGATCCCCACGCCCCAGCCTTAAAATATATCCACCCTGCTCAGATCAAGCAAAGCAGCCACTGGAGAAGAGCCAGGTGGACCCCGAACAGGCTCATGGGGCAGCCACCTGCGTCCAGTGGCTTCGTTTGGGACCAGAAACGCCCAAGTTATGGTTTCCAGGCTGTGTCCCGTGTGAGCCTGGAGAGCCCCCACATTTTCATGTAAACTGAGAATACTTCTGTCTTGTGCTACTTTGTCACATGGGAGAGCCTATGAACATATAAGAAAGAAACAAGCCATTGCTCGTGTATTCTGAGCCCATGGAGGTGCAGCGTTTGCTCAAAAGGCATCCTCAGTCCTGCTTTGCCCACTGCCCGCCCCCCGAGTTCTGGATTCCATGCCAGCTGCCCACCCGGGCGGGTGAGAGAGACACCCCCTTGCTGCGTGGTCCTTCTCACACCATAAATCTGTCATCGCGGCTTTTCTTTGAACTTCTCTGCACTATTGGCTGATCATGCCAATGCCAGCGGCCGTTTCTTTCTTTTTGAAAAGTATTTATTTGGCTGCACCGCATCTTAGTTGAAGCACGCAGGATCTTTTTTTTTTTTTTTTTTTTAGCATCCTCAGTCCTGCTTTGCCCACTGCCCGCCCCCCTAGTTCTGGATTCCATGCCAGCTGCCCACCCGGGCAGGTGAGAGAGACACCCCCTTGCTGCGTGGTCCTTCTCGCACCATACATCTGTCATCGCAGCTTTTCTTTGAACCTCTCTGCACTATTGGCTGATTGTGCCAATGCTAGCGGCCGTTTCTTTCTTTTTGAAAAGTATTTATTTGGCTGCACTGCATCTTAGTTGAAGCACGCAGGATCTTTTTTTTTTTTTTTTTTTAATGGAGGTGCAGCGTTTGCTCAAAAGGCATCCTCAGTCCTGCTTTGCCCACTGCCCGCCCCCCGAGTTCTGGATTCCATGCCAGCTGCCCACCCGGGCGGGTGAGAGAGACACCCCCTTGCTGCGTGGTCCTTCTCACACCATAAATCTGTCATCGCGGCTTTTCTTTGAACTTCTCTGCACTATTGGCTGATCATGCCAATGCCAGCGGCCGTTTCTTTCTTTTTGAAAAGTATTTATTTGGCTGCACCGCATCTTAGTTGAAGCACGCAGGATCTTTTTTTTTTTTTTTTTTTAGTTGCATCACATGGGATCTAGTTCCCTAACCAGGGATTGAACCTGGGCGCCCTGCATTGGGAGTGGGGAGTCTCAGCCTCTGGACTACTAGGGAAGTCCCAGGACTGCTGCTTGTTCACTGTTTAGACATTTTATTTTGGAATAATTACAAATTCACAAGAAGCTTCCAAAAATAGTAAAGAAACATCACCCATACCTACCATTCACCATTTCCCCTACCAATTCCATCTTCAATAGCTATGGTACAATAGCAAAACCAGGGCAGTGATGTTGGTACAGGTGTATACGCTTCTGTTTTCTCGTCTTATCACTTGTGTAGATCAGTGTATTCTTGCTCACTTTTATATCCAAGGATGGATGGAGCACAAGGCTTGACACATTAAGGTGCTAATAGATACCTTTTCTGGAGAAGGCGATGGCACCCCACTCCAATACTCTTGCCTGGAAAATCCCATGGACAGAGGAGCCTGGTGGGCTGCAGTCCATGGGTCGCTAAGAGTTAGACATGACTGAGTGACTCCACTTTTACTTTTCACTTTCATGCATTGGAGAAGGAAATGGCAACCCACTCCAGTGTTCTTGCCTGGAGAATCCCAGGGGTGGGGGAGCCTGGTGGGCTGCCGTCTATGGGGTCGCACAGAGTTGGACATGACTGAAGCGACTTAGCAGCAGCAGCAGATACCTTTTCAAAGAGAGAATGAAGAATTGTTGAAAAGTGTGTGTGCCGAGTGGTTGTTTGATAGACAGTGATGGGCCTCTGGTTTCCAGGGCAAAACAAATTTAGCGACAGATCCCTGTCATTGCCAAAGTAATGGCAGCAGCTTCAGTCTGGGAAACAGGAGACTCTGCCCTGCACGTATGTATTTAGTTTTGACTGCACCTTTTTTAAATGTGAGCTTGGCCTCTGGCAAGCAGACTGTGGCTTTAACTGCCCTGTCTACACATGGCTTATGCCACGCCCTATCTTGGGCAGCCCTTCCTTTTCAATCTCTCTTCTTTGGCATCTTCCAGAATTTAGCCTCCAAGACTGGCTTCTCTCTGCAGCTTCAGTCTCATCCTCTCCCCTTCAATCATGCTTCTCTTCACACAGCTCCACTCCTGGTCCTTTTCCCTCCCGTACATTCTCCATGAGCAGCAGACGTATGACTGTGATTTCGAATCACTGCAGCCATGCCCAGACTTCTTGTCCAGACCCGTGTATCTGTCTTCCTGCTGAGATCTCCAACTAATTGGCACAGGCCATTCAAACATAGCAGGTCACAAACCTGTCCTCTCTGTTCTTTCTTGACCCTCCCAAACCCAAATGCCAAGACCCTTTAAATTTAGACCTCAGGACTTCACACATCTATTCTCATCCCTCCCCAGTCTTGTGAATTAAGATCCTCCCCCGCCACACACCTTGATTCTTTTTTGATGCTTGGAGTGAATCCCTTTGTGAATCAAATATGAGCTTCTCCAGTCCCTCCCCATCTGGGGCAAAACAAATTCAGCAGCAAATCCCTGTCCAGGCCTCAGCACCTCTGGTTGGACCCCAGTGATGCCTTTTGACCTGGTTTTCTGCTGCAGGACCACCCAACAGCCAGTGCATCATTACATATTTTCACTTTTAGATCATCCTTCGTCAGTTAAAAATGCATCGCCAGCTTACGTGTATTTATTATACATTATCACCAGCTAGTCTGTCGCACAGAGTCGGACATGACTGAAGCGACTTAGCAACAGCAGCAGCAACAGTAGTGTATGTTCTAAAACATGCAGGAAAAGGATTTGGCTGAACCTAAGATGAAATAGTCTTAAATAGCTATGACTATTCATAGTACGTTTTATGCTCTACTAAAATCATGAGGCTCAATAAATTTTAAAATCTTGGCTGAGTACTTTGTAATAGTACTCAAAATACTGGTTCAGTTCAGTCCCTCAGTTGTGTCCGACTCTTTGCAACCCCATGGACTGCAGCACAAACAGGCTTTCCTGTCCATCACCATCTGCCAGAGTTTGCTCAAACTCAGGTCCATAGAGTCAGTGATACCATCCATCTCATCCTCTGTTGTCCCCTTCTCCTCCTGTATTCAGTCTTTCCCAGTATCAGGGTCTTTTCCAATGAGTCAGTTCTTCACATCAGGTGGCCAAAGTATTGGAGTTTCAGCTTCAGCATCAGTCCTTCCAATGAACACCCAGGGCTGATCTCCTTTAGGATGGACTGGTTGGATCTCCTTGCAGTCCAAGGGACTCTCAAGAGTCTTCTCCAACACCACAGTTCAAAAGCATCAATTCTTTGGCGTTCAGCTTTCTTTATGGTCCAACTCTCACATCCGTACATGACTAATGGAAAAACCATAGCTTTGACCAGATGGACCTTTGTCAATAAAGTCATGTCTCTGCTTTTTAATATGCTGTCTAGATTGGTCATAGCTTTTCTTCCAAGAAGCAAGCGTTTTTTAGTTGCATGGCTGCAGTCACCACCGGCAGTGATTTTGGAGACCAGAAAATAAAGTCCACCACTCTTTCCATTGTTCCCCATCTATTTGCCAGAAGTGATGGGACCAGAGGCCATGATCTTAGTTTTTTGAATGTTGAGTTTTAAGCTAATTTTTTCACTCTCCTCTTTCATGTTCATCAAGAGACTCTTTAGTTCTTCTTCACTTTCTGCCATAAGGGTGGTGTCATCTCCATATCTGAGATTATTGATATTTCTCCCTGCAGTCTTGGTTCTAGCTTGTGCTTCATCCAGTCTGGCATTTTCCATGATATACTCTGCATGTAGATTAAATAAGCAGGTTACAATATACAGCCTTGACATACTCCTTTCCCAATTTGGAACCATGTTGTTCCACTGTTCCATGCCTGGTTCTAACTGTTGCTGCTCGACCTGCATACAGATTTCTCAGGAGGCAGGTCAGGTGGTCTTGTATCCCCATCTCTTGAAGAATTTTCCACAGTTTATGGTGATCCACACAGTCAAAGGCTTTGGCATAGCCGGTAAAGCAGAAATAGATGTTTTTCTGGAACTCTCTTGCTTTTTTGATGATCCAGTGGATGTTAGCAACTGTTAGCAGGATGTTAGTTCCTGTGCCTTTTCTAAAACCAGCTTGAACATCTGGAAGTTCTTGGTTCACACATTGCTGAAGTCTGGCTTGGAGAATTTTGAGCATTACCTTACAAACGTGTGAGATGAGTGCAATTGTGTGGTAGTTTGAGCATTCTTTGGCATTGGAATGAAAACTGACCTTTTCCAGTCCTGTGGCCACTGCTGAATTTTCCAAATTTGCTGGCATATTGAGTGTAGCGTCATCTTTCAGGATTTGAAATAGCTCAACTGGAATTCCATCACCTCCACTAGCTTTGATCATAGTGATGGTTCCTAAGGCCCACTTGACTTCACATTCCAGGATATCTGACTCTAGGTGAGTGATCAGCCCAGCATGGTTATCTGGGTCCTGAAGATCTTTTTTATGTAGTTCTCCTGTGTATTCTTGCCACCTCTTGTTAATGTCTTTTGCTTCTGTTAGGTCCATACCATTTCTGTCCTTTATTGAGCCCATCTTTGCATGAATGTTCCCTTGGTAGCTCTAATTTTCTTGAAGAGATCTCGTCTTTCCCATTCTATTGTGTTCCTCTATTTCTTTGCACTGATCCCTTAGGATGACTTTTTCATCTCTCCCTACTGTTCTCAGGAACTCCGCGTTCAGATGGTTAGTTTCTTTCAGTTTCTGGTTTTAGTGGCTCATAGCTAAAAAGAGCCCTCCCAAAGACGCAGTGTAAGACAGATGCCACCAGGTGTATGTAAGGCAAGGTTCGTGGTTAAGAACAGGGGGTGTAAGTCCAAAATTTACAACAGTGTTTTTGATACACCTGATTTAGCCAGCTTCCTACTGTAACTAATGAGATGATAGTTTTCACCCTGATGATAAAGTGACAAGGAGCTGGGACGAGGAGTAAGGCCCCTGCACTGCCCTCTTTGGCCTTACCTCACTCAGCGTGGTCTTCTTCCCAAGCCTCTTTGCAGGTAACTTTTTAAGGACCTGCCATGTTGTGAAAATGAGCTTAGTTCAAACAGAACCCAGCCATCCCCTTAACCAGGCCTACAACACAGGTGATTCCACACCTTAGGACAGTAAGTCGTCATAACAGACACACCTCACGACGTGCTGAAAACAGATGCCCTGGCCGACACACCAGCAGCTCCTCCTGAGGTGAGGCTTCCCGTTTCCCTCTTGGGAAACCTAGTCCTTGTTCAGGTCTTTAAACCAGGGCACCGATGTCCCTCAGAATGTTTTTAAACTCGCAAAAATACAAATTCTAGTATCTTCATCTATATCCTGTGGCACCGTCTAGGTGACCCCTGGAGTGCCTTGAACTGAGGGCCCCTCCACCGCATCACCAGATTTCCCTTTCCAGTGGGAAAAGCTGTCGTGCCACGACTTTGAGCATCTTCAGGAGGTCCCCGTTATCGTCTGGTCCAAGCCCAAACCCCGAGCGAAGGTCCTTAATCGTATGTCCTGAGAAGCCCAGCTTCCCTGCTCTCCCGTGGCCCTGAGCCGGGCACTTGGGATCCCGGGTCTGATCACCCCCACCTCCAGAGTCATCCTCTCCCTGAGGATGCTCCTGGCTTCTTACACTAATCAGTTGTTTCCTCCTCCGTGCCCCCGCAGCGCACATGTAATCAACTTGCCAGTAACCTGAGTTTCGCACTGTTAGGGACCACAGCTTATCCACCTCGACGTCCAGGCTCCTCCGCCACCACTCAGAGCATGTCCCCCATTCCCTGAACGTCCACACCCGGCCCTGCACCTCAAACGCGCGTCTTGGAACCTGTGCGGGATTCCCCCACCCCTGGGCCTCTTTTACACAAGAACACTCCCTAGCCTCCCCGTTTTCCATCAGAACCCTACCCATTTATCTCCCGTGGCCCTGAGCCGGGCACTTGGGATCCCGGGTCTGATCGCCCCCACTTCCAGAGTCATCCTCTCCCTGAGGATGCTCCTGGCTTCTTACACTAATCAGTTGTTTCCTCCTCCGTGCCCCCGCAGCGCACATGTAATCAACTTGCCAGTAACCTGAGTTTCGCACTGTTAGGGACCACAGCTTATCCACTTCGACGTCCAGGCTCCTCCGCCACCACTCAGAGCATGTCCCCCGTTCCCTGAACGTCCACACCCGGCCCTGCACCTCAAACGCGCGTCTTGGAACCTGTGCGGGATTCCCCCACCCCTGGGCCTCTTTTACACAAGAACACTCCCTAGCCTCCCCGTTTTCCATCAGAACCCTACCCATTTTCCAAAGCTCCGCACACACGCCATGCACGGGCCTTGGTGAAGTTTTTCCTTCATCTCACTCACTCCCCCCCGGGGACCCCAAAGATATGGGCGGAGATCCCAAAACACAAGAAATTAAGGCCTTCAGTGCAGTGTCAGGAACGATGCATGGAAAAGCCAGACTGTGCTCCTCAAACCAGGGAATAGTCCCAGCAATCCATGCCTCCTGGGGTCTTCTCAAAATCTCCCTTGTCCCCTGTCACTGCTATAAGACCGAGGGTCTGACGTATAATTGGAGGTCTACACTCATTTTGACAAAGAATAGGAAAACAGTAAAATAAGGAGACACCCTACTTTCTAACATCTACCAGCCACTTTGTCAGAAATTTTAATACAGAGAAGGCACTCCCTGGAGAAGGCAGGCATTGCGCTGAGTGGGGGCACTGGAGGTCACTCGGTTTTCTAAGGACACTTTCTCTGCTGTGTACATCACCCGGTGAGCCGTGTGCAGACTCAGATTACTAGCGCCACAGGCAGATGGAATTGCAGCTCTCCTTTGCTCTAAGAGAGAAAGAGAGACTCTGACATGAAGTGGTAACATTATGATTACCTGAATTATTTTGAGCAAAGATGGGGAGGACATGGGACAAAAGACAGCATGGCTAAGAGAAGGCATCAGGGTCTGAGATTCAAAAGGGGCCACTCCAGCCAATGTTTCTCCACCAGTTTCTTTAAAAATATAGACTAGTTTGAGCATGACCAAGTCAGAGCAAAGTTTCAATCCTGGAGACAACATTATAATGGAAAAGGAACATTGTATAGTAAGATCCCCAAAGACCAGGGTTCAGAACATAGCTCTTGACTAACCAGGAGACCTTAAGGAAGACGTGAAGACCCTCCAGGGTCCAGTCACTGTCCTTTGTTAAATAGGGATAAGAGGAGCTGCCCCAGACGTTCTTGTCAGTAACACACAAAGTATGGGGAAACGCCCAGTACCCAGCACAGATGTTTGCAGATTTTCTGTTCATACCATGAATAACTGAATTGGCATTGTGCTTCTTTCTCCTAACTTAAGACTGAAACTCTTTATCACCTAGCCCTGGCAGACTGAATTTCCACCTTAACCGTCTCCTGTCTTCCAAATTTCTTTTTGTTAATCCAACACAAATGAAGTTGTGTACCAGGATGTGATGCTCAGAGCCGCTTCTGGTTGCCTTGGGCTCTCCCTTGTGGCACATCCTGGGAATTGCATCTGAACCAGTCCCCACTTGAGGCAAAGGCCCCCGAACTAAGACTGTGCTATGTGTGCTCATCTTTATTTTATCATTCTCCCTACGTCTACTTTTACACTGTTCCTTAAGGTTATTTCTTTAACTTTAAGATTAACTTTGGTGTTCAAATGTTAAGGCCAGTAGATAGCATTTTTATCCTGGAAGTCAGTGGCAGATTGAAAAATTCTGTTTGCAACTTGATCTTTATTTTTTGCAAATATCTATCAGCTTATTGTCCTAGTCTCTCTCAGCATAGTCACAAATTTGACTCTTCGTAACCATGACTGCTTAGGCTCAAGGGGTGGACTTGGTCAACCTCCTTGGCTGCTTGGTTAGCTACAAAAACTTTATGTAAAGACTCAGGACCCTTCGCTTAGGTTGCTTAGTCACTCATGCATGTTCAACTCTTTGTGAATCTTTGGAGTGTAGCCCACCAGGGTCCTCTGTCCATGGGATTCTCTCGGTAAGAATACTGGAGTGGGTTGCTATTTCCCCCTCCAGGGGATCTTCCCAACTTAAGGACTGAACTCGTGTCTCCTGTGTTACAGGCAGATTCTTTTCCCAACAAGCAATCAGGGAAGCCCCAACACTTAACAGAAAGTCCATAAAATGCATGGGTTTGGTTTAGAGGCACTGAAGGGCATAGATACACACCAGCTCTCCCGGGCTGAGTTTGTCACCCGCATGCTCCCCGTCTCAGATGGGCAGATGAAGGGTGATGGTACAATTTAGCTGTTTCGCTTAGGTGGAGGAAAAAAAGAGGTTGATCTAAAAAATATTTGCCTAGGTTGGGCACTGCCCACTCATTTCTACCCGATCATTAACTTCTCAAAACATCGTTTTCAGTGTCATCTTTGCTAAAACCACGCTCTGTCCTCATGAGTTATATCCTGGGTGGCCTTGAAAAGTACATGCAAGGTTTTCAAGTCAACCTCATTTTTATTCTCTGTGTCTTTGCCTCCTGGTCACACAGATCCTCCTGGGTCAGAAGTACAACCACTCTGTGGACTGGTGGTCCTTCGGTGTCCTCCTCTACGAGATGCTAGTAGGTCAATCCCCTTTCCACGGGCAGGATGAAGAGGAGCTTTTCCACTCCATCCGCATGGACAATCCCTTTTACCCGCGATGGCTCGAGAAGGAGGCAAAGGACCTTTTAGTGAAGGTAAGAAGTGAAGTCAAGGAGACTTTTGTAAGATTAGCACTAGGTTTTCTGATCGTAAGATGTTATGGAAAGACTGGAATAAACTTTTTGACCAACCCAATACATAGTAAACAATAATTGTTCGAGCCAGCCAGGGGATGCTTGCCATCTGTTTTAACTGAAGCACCAATAGGATGAACATGAGCTATCAAAATGAGTGTAAGATATACCCTCACATGCATAATTTACAAAAGAAATCTCCAGCAACAATCCCTATACCGTCTATTCTGTCCACTTGAAACCATAAAATTCCTAGAAGAAAACAGACTTCATCGACCTCAGTCTTAGCGATATTTTGGGGGATCTGGCTCTATAAGCAAGGGAAACAAAAGCAAAAAAGTAATATGCAACGGCATCAAACTAAAAAGCTTCTGCACAGCAAACGAAATCATCAAAATGAAAACTTTGAATGGGAGAAGATATTTGCAAATCATATGTCTAACAAGGGATTAATATCCAAAATACATAAAGAAATCATACAACTCGACAACAAACAACCCAATTTTTTAAATGGGCAAAGGAGGATCTGAATAAACAGTTTCTCAAAGACATACAGGTAGCTAATATGTACATGAAAAGATGCTTAACATCACTCACCAGGGGAACGCAAGTCAAAACTACAGTGAGCTGTCATCTCTTACCTGTCTGAATGGCTGTTATCAAGAAGGCAAGAAATAAGTGCTGATGAGGATGTGGAGAAAAGGGAACCTCATACACTGTTGTTGGGAATGTAAGTCGATAGGCACACTGTGGAAAACAGTATGGAGATTCATCAGAAAGTTAGGAATAGAACTGCCATGCACTCATATGGTCTTCCACTTTGGTTCATTCGAACAACATGGAAACGCTAATTGGGAAATATATATGCACCCCTGTGTTCACTGCAGCATTGTTTACAATAGCCACGATATGGAAGCAACCTAAATGTTTATCCATGGAGGAACAGGGGAAGCTATGGTGTGTGTGAGATGCGTATAATGGAATATTGCTCAGCCATGAAGATGAAATACTGCCATTTACAACACCTGGCTGGATCTAGGGGGTGTTCTATGTAGTGAAATAAGTCAGACAGAGAAAGACAAGTACCATGTGCTTTCATGCATGTGAATCTAAGAAAACACACGAAACAAGCACAATGAAATAAAAACAAACTCATGGATACAAAGAACAGACTTGTGAGAGAAGTGGAGAAGAGGGTTAGGAGACTGGACAAAAATAGATGAAGGGGGGTCAACTCTGTGGTGATGGGTGGTAATTAGACCTCAGTGGTGATCGCTCTGTAATGTGTACAGATGTCGAATTATAACACAGATCCTGAAACATAATTAAAAATCTTCCCCTTACCCTGGATGAGGATGTGGATAAGATGTGTGGCTTTCTGCTCATTCTTAGATAAAAGAAAAAGTTCTTGTCACTCCTAAGTCAGAAAACACTGTCTCTGCTGAGAAATTAAAGCTGTCCTGGCCAAGATGTAAGTCATTACATCAGTCCTAACTTGAAAGCAAAGACTTCCAGCTCCCTTTCCTCCGGGCAAGCTCACGGCTGGCAGCTGCTCACTTCTTGAAAGTGTGATCATAGAGGACCAACTGTGTGTGCTTTCCCTTCGTCTCCAGCTCTCGGGTTTCTGCTTCAGACCAAACACAGCAAGAGGACAGAGAGATTGTGAAGAGAAGGGACTGCTCTTGGACAACTGGGGGCTGCCTGCTTTTTGAATCTGACGGGTTTTAAAGCTAAGACTTTGGAAGTTCTGTGGTGGCCCGAGCGGTTAGGACTCGGTGCATTCACAACGCAGAGAGCCCAGGTTCAATCCCTGGTCAGGGAACTAAGATCCCACAAGCCACATGACATGGCCAAAAAAAAAGCCAAGGCTTTGTATGGGATTCTACCGGGTGTCTTGGAAATGCCTGTAATTGGAGACAATTTGCAATGAAGCCCTTGAGACTCAGGCTGTTGAATTCATCCCTCAACCCAACTTCTGTATGAAACCTTAAGCCAGCAACACTCCATGTGGGTGAGACTCCTGCTGAGCAGAGTCCCGGGGCTGTCCAGATGGATGCAGGCCAGCCCTCCTGCCACGTTCCTGACCCATGTCCACAGGAGACGTTGATGTATTTTTCACCCAGAACCCTGATACTGCAGGCTCTTATCATCTTAGTAGAGATCTCCAGAATTTACTATCAAAGTAGGAGTCAGACCTCACCCGCAATAGACCAGACTTAAGCCTTGGCAGGCTTCCCTGGTAGCTCAGTGGTAAGGAACCCGTCTGCCAATGCAGGAGACACAGGTTCGAGTCCCGGTCTGAAGGATCCCACATACGGCGGGGAAGCTGAGCTCAGGCAGCACAGCTCTGGGCCCGTGAGCCTGTGGCCGCAACAAGAGACGCCCCCGCAGCACAGCTCTGGGCCCGTGAGCCTGTGGCCGCAACAAGAGACGCCCCCGCAGCACAGCTAGAGAGCACCCCCACTCGCTGCAGCCAGAGAAGAGCCTGCGATGAAGACCCAGCACAGCCAGAAATAAACAAAAATAAGAAAGGAAATCACTTAAGGAAAAAAAAGAACCAGAACCCAGTGCTACAGACTCCAAGAATCACTAACCGTGAACCAGCAGCGCCCAGGGAGTCAGTCCATTGCAGAGACACACGATCTGAACCAGTACAGATTTAAACTTTAAGTTCTCCTCTTCTGAAGATGCAAAATAGCAGTACAGTGTGACTGTAGTAAGTAGTAAAAAAAAAAAACAAACAAACAAAACTCCTGCTCATACAACATGCTAATTACATAGCATGATAAGCACCTACATTTACTGAGCTGTTCCAGCGACTATGTGGACCAAAAAGACCCACAAGTGTTAACCAAGAGCCAGCAGATCTAAAAAGAACTGCAAATACAGGTGTTTTGAACAAAACAGGGTTTTGATTTCTGACAACTCATATCAGCTAGCTAAAATAAAAAGTCATTTAGGGAAATAATTTTTAGCTCTGCTCTTCTCATAATGAAAAGGGGACGAGAATAGGATCTTTCAACATCAGATATTATCGGTGGTTTTAAATCCAAACTTAGAAGATTATCCAGCCTATCTTTTTTTCACCAGTCTCCTTTTTTCTCATGAAGAACTGCTCAGAATTAAATTTAAACTGAGTAATACACTTCACCTCTCATCCGACTGTCAGCTTGTCTAGGATGTTTCATACGTAGAGGCGGCTGTGGAGTTCTCCCTGAGGAATCAAGGTCTTGAATCTGAAGTGCTGACAGAGCCCCCAGAGGAGCCCCAGCCCAAAGTTGATGGTATTTAAAAATCTGAACCAGCACACTTTCAGCTTGTACTTTCTGATGGATCCCAACAGGCAGTAAACTTAGAAAACCCCCCAAATGACCAATCAAGTTCCCTTTTAATTTCTGAACAACACATCTATAAAATGAAAGCTAATTTCAAAATTAACCAATTAAAAAAAAATGACAACGGTAAAAATTAGTTACAAGGATTGGAATGTAAACAATTTTGCTTTTCCATAATGGCAGCTTCAGGCACTATGACAGTTGTTACATTTATTTTACACCTTGAAAGGACTTAATTGAGGTATGTTAGTTGGTTCCAGCTCCTGTAACAAAACACCGTAGACTAGGTGAATTAAACAACAGAAATTTACTTACTTACATTTCTGAAGGCTTGGGAATCCAAGGTCTGGGCCTGGCGGGGTGGGTTTCTGGTGAGAACCCTCCTGCTTGCAGGCACTGTGTTCTCGCGTGACAACGCTGACACCTCCTCTTAAAAGGACTCGCCTATCAGATCAGCTCCACCCTCATGACCTCATTAACCTTAAGCATCTCCTTACTCCCAGTTCACCCACGCTAGGGGCTAGGGATTCAATACACGGATTTTGAAGGGACACGGTTCAATCCATAGCATGAAGGCTGTCCTCCAAAGACCTGGACTGTCAGAACTCACTAGAAAAAGAAAGCGAGGAAAAGGCTTGGGGAGGTCTGAAGCTGATATTTCAGCTACTTTTTCCATAAAGCTAAACACCTGTGCCTCCAAACCCAGCTCCTTCCAGCTCAGCAGAGGAGACATCCCAGCAAGGACGCAGTGAGGGTGAAACCCAGACCAGGTGGAGATGATGGGAGTAAGTCCACAGAAAGACACTGTGGGTGGGGTGGTTTCCAAGGAGAGGAAGATGAGGAGGAGGAAAGGATTGCTTCCTGTTGGAGGAGAAAAGGTGTGGTGAAAAGTGCAAGATGGAAACTAATTTTATCAGCTCAGCTCCCAGAACCTGGGAGAACTATCTAGAACAAGGACATGGGCCTTTTACTTACTAACGTCAAGTTTCCATCTTTTAATTACTCAGCAATTAAAAGGACAGAACTATTGAGTCACCAAATAACCAAAGGACATTAAGGTGAAAAGAAGAAAAATCAATCTCTATAGGTCACGTACTGTATGAGCTCACGTCTGTAGCATTCTTGGAAGGACAACATTGTGAGTTGTAAATCAGATTAGTGGCTCCTGGGGGTTAGAGATTGTGGCGGCAGGGGAGTGACCATCAAGGAGAACCCCACGGGAGATCTTTGTGGTGGTACGACAGTCCTGTATCCTGTTTGTCTTCCTGGCCACCCAGACCTCCGCGTGTGATACAGCGCACAGGACAAGGCGCGTACATTGTGCGCGTGTCAGCCTCCTGTACTGTCGTCATATTAGGATGGAAGCGCTCGGGGAAACCAGGCAAAGGCGCACAGGACCTGCCTCTACTCTCTCTGCAACTTCCTGTGAATCTACACGTATGATCTGAATGTTTGCGTGCTCCCAGAGCCTCATGTGTTTAAGTCCTCAAACTCACAAAGTGATGTCATAGGTCGTGAGGCCTTTGAGGGGCAGTTAGGTTTAGATGGGGTCACGAGGGTGGGGTCCTCAAGGTGGGATTAGTGTCCTTACAAAAAAAGGTAGAGAAAAGAGATCACTCCCTCCAAACACGTGCACCAAGAAAAGGCCACGTGAACCCGTGGCAAGAAGACGGCCTCCTCCAGGCCGGGACGAGAGGTCTTACCAGAAACTGACCACGTGAGCACCTTGATCCTGGACTTCCCACCCTCAGAACCACGAGAAACAAACGTCTGCTATTTAAGCCTCCCAGTCTGGGGCATTTTGTTACAGCAGACTGAGACCCTATAATTATTTCAAAATAAAAACTTTAAAAACAAAATAACTCTAAAGCTAAATAGTAACCTGCAGAGTTTCAGTGGCAGGGAAAAGAGTTGCTGTGAATGCAGAAAGGGAAATTTTTTGGTGAATAGAGCAGAAACAAAGACAGTTAAGGATAAAGAAGGGGAAGAAAAAGAGTTGTTGAAAGAGGTTTTAAATCCCCGTGGAGGAATCTGGACTTATTCTTTGTCATGTGAGTAAGTAAAATGTCCATGTCCTTGCTCCGCGGGAAGATCTCCCAGGTTCTAGGAGCTGGGCTGATAAAAATTAGTTTCCATTTTGCAATGTGCTGATTGTAAGACTGGCCTCTAGTTTTATCTCTGCCTCTCTTTTGCTCTATAATTTTAATCCAACAGTCCTCACATCCGTGAGCTCCTTTGTCTGTAAAAATCAAAGGTATACGAATGAATCATTTTGAGAGAAACTCCCTCTAATGTTGTGAGACCCAGAAGTAATGGGTCCTCTGAAAAAAGGTGGACAGAGTGTTCACTGGCATTTGTCACTGCAGCGGTGTCTGCACCGGGCTCCACCCTCTGGTCCGGAAGGGCGTGGATGCGTGTAGTGCGTGGAACAAATGCACGTCAGGAGGGGCTGTGCCCCAGCGCGAGTTACAGCTGGAGAAGGGGACCACTGACAAAACGAGAAGACAGACTACGAGTGAGAGGGAGTGTTTGCAGACGGTATGATCAGTGAGGGATTAATAGTCAGCATATGTAAACAACTCACACAGTTCAACATCAAAAGAAAAACAACCCAATTTTAAAATGGGCAGAATTATCTCTGGGCTTTCTCTTTTGTTCCATTGATCTGTATTCCTGTCTTTGTGCCCGTACCATATTAGTAAGTAAGTAAGTAAGTAAAGTCACTCAGTCGTGTCCGACTCTTTGTGACCCCATGGACTGCAGCCCACCAGGCTCCTCTGTCCATGGGATTCTCCAAGCAAGAATACTGGAGTGGGTTGCCATTTCCTTCTCCAGGGGATCTTCCCGGCCCAGGGCTTGAACCCGGGTCTCCCGCATTGGAACAGACGCTTTAACCTCTGAGCCACTCAGCTATTAAAAAGAGTACATTTGAACCAGTTCTAATGAAGTGGATGAAACTGGAGCCTATTATACAGAGTGAAGTAAGCCAGAAAGAAAAACACCAATACAGTATACTAATGCATGTATATGGAATTTAGAAAGATGGTAATGATAACCCTGTATGCGAGACAGCAAAAGAGACACAGATGTATAGAACAGTCTTCTGGACTCTGTGGGAGAAGGTGAGGGTGGGATGATTTGGGAGAATGGCACTGAAACATGTATAATATCATATGTGAAACAAATTGCCAGTCCAGGTTCAATGCATGATACTGGATGCTTGGGGCTGGTGCACTGGGACGACCCAGAGGGATGGTATGGAGAAGGAGGAGGGAGGGGGATTCAGGATGGGGAATACGTGTACACCCGTGGCGGATTCATGTCGATGTATGGCAAAACCAATACAATAAAGTAATTAGCCTCCAATTAAATAAATTTATATTTAAAAAAAAGAAATGAAAAAAAGTAACAAAAATGGGCAGAAGACCTTTTCCAAAGAAGAAATGAGGATGGTCAAGAGGCACACGGAAAGATGCTCAACATCACTAATCATCAAGGAAACACAAATCAAAACCACAACAAGATGTCATCTCATACCTGTCAGAATGTCTATTGCAAAAAGACAACAAATAAAAAACGTTGATGAGGAAGTAGAGAAGAGGAAACTCTCCCACACTATTGGTGAGAATGTAAATTGGTGCAGCCATTATGGAAAACAGCATGGAGGTTCCTCAAAAAACTAAAAATATTTATAATAGCAAAGATATGGAAGCAACACCTGAGACTTCATCAATGACAAATGAATAAAGAAGATGTTTTATATATGTTTATATATGTATGTATGTATATATATGCACATATCTATACATACACACAGACACATACACACACTTCCAATATAATGCTGTTTAGCCATACAGAAGAATGAAATTTTGTCATTTGCAACAACATGAATGGACTTAGGGACATTATGCTAAGTGAAAATAAGTCAGACCTTGTCACAAAGAGTTGGACAGGTCTGAGCAACTGACACTTTCACAGAAAGGTAAATACTATATCACTGACATGTGGAATCTTAAAAGTACAGCAAACTAGTGAATATAGGAAACAAGAAGCAAACCCACCGATACAGAGAGCTGGTGGTTACCAGCGGGGAGGAGGTGGGGTGACACAGGGTTGGGAGGGGAGGCACAAACTCTTAGGTGCAAGATGGGCTAGAAGGATGTGTTATACAACATGGGGAATACAGCCAATGTTTTGGAATAACTAAATGAAAAGTAAACTTTAAAAATTGTGTGAAATGTCTTCTTTAAGGTTTAAAGGATTACAGCTGGAACTTGGCTGTCCAGTTGATGGTGGTCAGAGACACGCCCCTTTCTTCCTCATTTATTCATCCAGGATGTCCTGTCTGTCTGTTTGGGAAATGATGAAACACTTGATCCCAGACAGAAAAATCTCTCCCTTTAATAGAGGAGCCATCTGAGGAGGGACTGAGGTTGGAGGGGAGATTCCAGTGGCAGAGGCTAAGCCTGGGGGTCGAGGGGAGGGGACCATCCACAGTGTCTCAGCACTGCTTTCTTGCCCAGACAGTCGAATACGTTTAAACAAACTCCAGCTGCATCCTGGCCATTTATGTAAGAGATGTGCTTTTTCCTACAAATGTAAACCACACTTGTGACAGCTTTTATGGACGAAATCAAATCTTTCTCTGTAAACATTTATTCCTCTGGTGCAACCTCCCCTGTGGCAGAGACGATGACTGCCCATAAGGTCAGCGGGCATCTTCAGGACCAGGGTGGGTAGGATCAGCTGCAGGACAGAGATGATAATTTACTCATCTGTGCAAAACTAGAAAGGATTTGGAGTCCTGAAGCCGGAGATCATATTACCTTCTCATTATTCCTTTTATCTTCTAATTTTTTTTTTTTTTTACCTTTCACAGGTATATCTGCTAGGCTCAGAAAACTTTCTCATGACCCTCTTGGACAAACGCCCCATGTTACTGGGGGAATGAACAGAAAACTAGTGTGTGCACACTTGGCCTCAGGCAGCTGTTATACTTCTAACCTGATTCCCTGAAGCATTTAATTATAACAACACAAAGCTAAGCTTTTCCTTAGAGCATGAGTGTGACCCTAAGAAAGCAGCTTTGTAAGAAATCAAACTTGGTTGATGGCAGTCCACCAAACAACAAACATGCTGGTCACTTACCCTCTGCTGGTGTGTTTTGCAGACCAGGAATTAGCGCATACCTGCGTGTGTGTGTGGTTGTAACCCACAAAACAGTCCTGTAAGGAGGATTCATTCACCTTACTGATGAGGAACCTGACTCAGAGCCTCTGCGACTTGCTGGTGGCCTCATGAATAACACAGGGCAAAGCTGATTTCGATTGAGGTCTAGATAATTCAAAAAATAGCATCTCTAGAGCAAAGCTCAGACTCTGGAATATTCAGTAGACCTGTTGCCACTAGTTTGACTTGAGTCGATAGTTTAAGACAGTTGTAGAAAAAGGCGGCTCTGAAATCAGGTGGCAAGAGCCAAACCCCTCTCCTAGTGGAGTCAAGCCTTGCGGTTCAGGCTCCCTGCATCTGAAGAGCCTGGTTCATCCCATGAGAAGTAACTGCTCCCTTTCTGCTCCCTTTCAGCTCTTCGTAAGAGAGCCTGAGAAGCGGCTGGGGGTGAGGGGAGACATCCGTCAGCACCCCTTGTTTCGGGAGATCAATTGGGAAGAGTTGGAAAGGAAGGAGATCGACCCGCCATTCAGACCTAAAGTGGTAAGGGGCCCCCGGGACCCTGAGGGCCTGCCAGCACCATTCTCACGTCACACCCAGGCTGCCTGGACCCTGACACCCCACCCACCCTCTGGGGTGCTGTTCTTGGAAGAAAATCTTCTTTAACCATAATCAGGCTATGGGGCTGGGGAGGGCCATGTAACTCATTTATGGTGTCAGCAAATATAGCTGCGTGAAGAATGGATCACTGAGTATACTGGCCTTAGACCGAATGGTGTGTGGACAGGTAACCCCCAGATGCAATGTGGAGCTTTGCACGGGTGCATTCAGGCTTTCAGGGTCAAGTCTGTGTGACCCAAACCTGGTCATAAACCCTGCCTCCTTTAACAGGAATTTTGGAGCCACGTGTTCTGTGATATTTCTGAAATTTTCCCTGACACGTGTCATCTGGTCATGTAACTACAGACCCTAATGGTAATTGGTAGATGTTTTTTCATGTAAGAGGTAAGGTGGTGCTTAGAAAAAGACAGATCTCTAAATTCCCACTGGCAAGAGTCACCAACCTCCCTGAGCAAGGGCAGAACTTCCTGGGTCACTGTAAAATGAGGCAAAGTTGAGATAAAAAATGTTCTGAAGGTAGATGGTAGTCATGGTGACAGAACATATGAATGCACCTGAACACTTAAAAAGGGTTAGGTTGGTCACTTTCATGTTATGTACATTTTCCCACAATTTTTAATTTTTTTATCATGGTAAAAGCCACATAATATAAAACATACTATTCTAACCACATTTCACTGTTCAGTGGCGCTAGGGACATTCACAGGGTTGTGCAACCCTCACCATCATCCACCCTCCTGAGTTTTGCACCTTCTTCAACTGAAACTCTGTCCCTGTTAAACACAAACTCCCCAGTAGTACCTATATACAATGGAATGTTACTCAGCCATAAAAAGGAGCAAAATTGTGTCATTTGCAGAGACATGGATGGAACTAGAGACTATCATACAGAGTGAAGCCAGAAAAACAAACATCACATATTAACACAAATATGTGGAATTTACAACAATGTACAGATGAACCTATTTGCAAGCAGAAACACAGACCCATGTATTTGTAGAGAGCAACATATAGATTCCAAGGGGGTGGGAAGAGTGGGGTAGACTGGGAGATTGGGATAGACATATTTATCACAATTTTTTTTTAAAGAGTAAAGGAGAGTGGTGGATTTGCCAGCTCTACCCCCATTCCTGGGGATTCTGAGAATAAGATAGCAATGACCTGGGTGAATATGAGCATCTTTGCACCAGGTGGCACAGGCTTGTGGATTTCAAAGCGCTGCATTCACCCTAGAAAATGTCTTCTGTTGTTACTTGTGGTGGTGGATGGCCAGTCAGGGCAGTGTGTCCCCAGGCCAGGAAGAGTTAGTTATTCTCAACATTTTCCTAAGCTCTGGGGATATTCCGAGGGTCCTACAGGGCTGGCCCAGAGCAGTCTTATTTGTAACAGCACCATTTCTAATACACAGGTTAATAATTTAGAGAGTAATTTTTGCCTTGTTCCAGCTCATCAGGGCAATATCGTTTGTCTCAACTTCCATGAGAGACTATGATGGACTTGATGTTTTCTGCACAAAAAAATCAGACCTTTGATCTACTCCTTCCTTGTGGGAGGATTCCAGATTCTTCCCACAGGAAGGCATTTCCCTGTCCTGCGGTCTAAGCAGCTGTTTGTAGGCAAAGGCCAAAGAACCATTGACCTCAGCAGCTCTGAGGGCCCCTTAAGGGTGGAAGGGCTGACTCTTAGTCATGCTCGCATAAGGGTGACATTGCATAATGGTTGCTCTTAATCTTAGAAAGTGGGAACGTACACCACACTGAACCGTATTTGTGAATAGGTCTGTTTTTGGTCATGGGCACCAATAGATTGGGTGGCATGAAGGGAGGTCACCCTAATCTGTCTTGTCTATGGAAGACAGCCCAAGATGTTTAATAATAAAATTAGCATGGGATTCTTTTCCCATTCAGGCCATTAAAGAGTAGAGTTCCCTGTGCTATACGGTAGGTCCTTATGAGGAATCTAAAAAAAGAGTAGTATTTTATGTATTTATATAAATATATATATATATAACTGATTCACTTTGCTATACACTTGAAACTAACACTGTAAATCAGGTGTACAGCAATAAAAATTTTTAATAAAAAAATAAAATGACTTTAAAAAAATAAGATGACTGTGAGAAGGGGAATGAACAATAGTGAAGGATGTTGACAGAACAGGAATGTATAATCTGCAAAACTCTTCCCCTCCTCCACTCCAAACCCAACCCCTACCTCCCACTACTTCTCCACCCAGGGTCACCTGTAGATTAAAAAATCAGAGGTCAGATTGGGGCTGACCGTTTTCCCAAAGGTTGCCAATCCTGCTTCACGTAAACTTATTTGAATGTGCAAGTCATAGAATCCCTCTGTATGTATTTATTATACTGTTGAGAACACTGATGATCCGGGGTCTGAGAGATGGTCAATAAAACTCCCATATGATCATCTGTAAGTGTTACTTTAGTTTATTTGCAGATGCCAGCTTTTTCACAGGCAGATTATAGCCTTGATGATGAAAACAAAGATAAGGAGTTCAATGGCTGATCTTCTTCTCTTTTTCTCCCCACCACTTAAACTCTGATCCAGAAATCGCCATACGACTGCAGCAATTTCGACAAGGAATTCCTGAATGAGAAGCCCCGGCTGTCGTTCGCAGACAGGGCGCTGATCAACAGCATGGACCAGAACATGTTCCGGAACTTTTCCTTCATGAACCCAGGGATGGAGAAGCTGATATCCTGACCTCGCCTCTCCAGAGGATTAACCCTCTTCCCTCTGTGAACTGGTTCAAGCGGACACTCCTTGGGTTCCTTTTCAACTTGGAAAAGAAAAGAAACACTCAACCATAGAGGCTGAGCCCCTGGGAGCTCCTCAGCAGCTTTGTCTGTAGCAGAAACTAGCTCTGCGTCCCTGATGACCTTGGCCAGTCTTGAAGTTAGTTTCATACTCACTGTAGCTATTTACTTGAAGATGGGTCTCCATGCTGTGAAAGCCCTGAAACCTGAACTCTGCTCAGAGTTATGACTCTTCAGCTGGGCACCAACTACGGGTCCACGACCTACGTGTTGACTCAAGGAGCATGATCTGAATCTCTCAAGACCGAAGACAGCACATGGCCTGGCGCAGCAGTGGATTACATTCAGCCACAGACAAGTCACCACTAACCCATCTCATTCTGTTCATACCTGTGCACGTGTAAGGGGGAAGGGGCGGGGGAAGCCCTGAATAGGTTCTTACAGAACTCTTCATAATAAACATAGCTTATAACTTGAGATTTACAAATCCATTCATTCTGATTAGCGAGGAAATTCATGGGAGAAAGGAAGGTGGGGAGTGTTGGTGTCATTGATATGAAAGGTTGACTTGACCCCTACTCTAGTTATCTTGTCAACGTAGAAGTTAGAATCCAATGAAGATTTAGTCAGAGAATCATTTTACTCCTGCCAATAAAACTTTCCCACCCATCCATTCTCAGCTGATTTCAGTATCAGTGGCAGTTTCTCATTATCATCCTCACTTTAGAACAGGAGAAAAAAAATGAAATATGTAATTCTTCTAGGGAAAAGAAATCCCATTCCTTTATGATACCGTTACTGATGTTTTGATGACTCATAAGTCTCTTGAGAGAGACATCTTTCAGGATAAACACCCATGCATGCTATTCAGTGATCTTATTTAATAAGAATTCTAGCTATACATGTTTAAATATCTGTGCTGTTTGTATATTTTGATAAAATGTTATGACTTCCTGACAAAGAGATGGATACATAAAAATGGAATAAAAGAAAGATGCCTCTTCATAGTTTAATTCCCTACTCATCCCCTTCACCCCCAACTTGGTTCTGTTTGGGTTATCATCATCAAAATATAGCTATCATTGAGGTGATGTTTTAAATTTTGAGAATCATTCAAAATCCTCAACCAGAAGAGAGGCTCAGATAACCCTGAAGTTATTGGTATTATATGTCTCTTTCTCTTTCCTACAAGATTTCTTTTTCCACTCACTTTCCAACATACTTTATTCCAAATTCCCTACACAGTCTTCCAAGGACCTGTGGGATCAGGTCTTTAGTTTTCCACTCTCAGCTTCACTCCAATGACCAGTCATAGTGGTCTCCCCGTCACACTGGACGTAGTTCTGCCTCAGGGCCTTTCCACTTCCTGTTCTCAGCACCTGGGATGCTCTTCCCTCAAGTAAGATTCTTTGAAGGAATGATCTCCAATACCTGAATTCAGCTCTGCCTCCTAACCTCTCTCCTGAACTGCTTCCTCCAATGACAGCCTTCTTTCCTGTTCTTATGGAATGTGCTCAATCCTTATCTACCTCTCTGCAACTTTTGATAGGAAGAAAGATGCTCTGTTTGATCTCCAGCCCTACGGATGTCCTGACCTTTCCTCTTTCATCACCTCCACGTTTGATTAACTCCCCACCTCTAGCTGGCCTCACTCCCTCCTTCTTCCTCAAATCACCTCTGAGGCGCCCCCCTCGCATTTTTTTAAACATAGTTTTCTGTTACCCCATGCCTTTAAGGATCCTCAGTGCAATCATCTCAATCCTCATCTCCAGTTTAGGCTCTCTGCCAGGCTTCATGCAGGTTCCATTAACATGTCCTGTTTTCTTAAGATCTTTCTGTCTCTTATTTCCTAATTCAAATAACAGCACCATCATGGACCTGGTCATCCAGGCTCAGAGCCACAGAGTTCTTGTCAACTATCTGCTCTCCCTTTCTAACCTCCCTCCCTCTCTCTCTTCTACAAAATCCTTTTGAATCTGCCTCTGCAGTCTCTTCAAATACATACATATCTCTTCTCTCTCCCCTGCTAATCGTGCCTGGATTATTTAATAGTCTGTGAACCAGTGTTCCCATCTTAAGTCTCTAGCTACATTTTAATTCACATGTACAATATATAAACTGTAGGGTGGGAATAACTTTTCCTCTACCCTCTTATGTTCTGTGCCCAAGGGCCTGTGAATTAAGTTGACAAAAGCCCAATGAGCAAGAGAAGCATACTTTTATCTATGCGTGTAACGTGTGTACATGTTGGAGAGCTCCGTGATGAGGCACTCAAAACAGTGGTGATGATTTGGGGCTTAAATAGCTAACTTGCCAGAGGAAAGGGAGGAAAAGGAAAAGTCTCCAGTGGAAAGAGCAAATAGGTTTCAGGAGACAAGAGAGTTTGTGGAGGTGGGTTTACTCTTCGTCTCACTCCTGGGATCAGACACTCACCAAAGATGGAATCTATGGTGGTTCTCACTTCTCTGAAGTGTCTGCATTTAGTCAGTAAAGGAAGCTCCAGAAAGGCCTCTTTCTGCCTCTACTGCATCTCTAGCTTAAAATAATTTTTTTTACTGTTTATGAAACAAATAATTTTTACTATTTATGAAATATAAAAGTACTATCTTCAGAAATCAAGGTTTTTATACCACGCCCTTATATTCATAATGTTGTGCAGGCTTCCGTGGCTGAACCCCATTCAAGGCGCCCTATCCTGTCCCCAGACACCCTCTCTACCATCCCCCCCTTGCCTCTGCCCTCCACTCATCTGTGCTCCCATCACTCCAGATAGTTCTTAGCACTGCCTGTGAACCCCCATTGCTTCCTGCTTCTGGGCCTCCCTGAGGCTAGTTTTTCTGCCCAGATTGCCCCATCCCACAAATTCATGTCCTCCTGTCTCTCGGGTCTGCTATGAGGAGCCTCCTTTTCCTTGCTGGCCACCAACCCAAGCTAGTGTATCTCTTGCCCCTTTAAGCTTCCATTCTACTGTATTTCTCTCCACATCTCCAACACACCCACCATTTTCCATCAAGCTCTACAAATATCTGCTTTGCCTCTGTTTCTAGACTGTAAACCCCTGAGGTTTACAGTCACTTCCCATATTTTCTCTGTATATTCAGGCTCAAAAAGAGCTGTCAGGCAAGTTGAGTAAGGAATGTATGGCACAGTGTGTGAATAGTGGTCCATCAAAAGATAAGTCCCTCAGTACCTGCCAGCATGACCTTATCTGGAAAAGGGGTCTTGGCAGATCTCTTTAAGTTAAAGATCGCAAGATGAGAGCATCCTAGATTTTGTAGGGCTGGACCCAAAAGCCAACATCAGGTGTCCTTATAAGAAATACAGGGAGAAGAGGCGGCTGGGGGCAGAGACAGGAGTGAGGCAGCCACAGGCTCAGGAACACCTGGGACTGTGAGAAGTTGGGAGAGGCCAGGACGGAGCCCCCTCTAGAGTCTATGGAGGGAGTGTGGCCTGCCAACACCCTGGCTGACCTTCTGGCCTCCAAAACCAAGAGAGGGCTTCCTGGGTGGTCGGTGGTAAAGAATCTTTCTGCCGATGCGGCAGATGTAGGAGTCAGGCATGACTGAGCTACTGAGCACGCACGCAGGCCCCTCCTAAACTGAGGGAGAGTACCTCTGGGTCGTTTTCAAGTCAGCCAGCCTATGGTCACTTATGACAGCGGCTGCAGGGAATGGATGCTCTGTTCAGGGAAGCCAGCAGTGGGTGCGCTGGGAGAGGGCAATGGTGAGGTTCAGGCTATCCTGTCGTTGATACAGACAGGGTCCTCCCCACCCAGGCCAGACCCTTACATCTCTTCTCCTGCGGCAACACCTCCACCGTCGCTCAGCTCCTTGTCGCGTTCTGACTCTTGCCTGTGTGTTTCTCTCATCACCTCGTTTCTCTTGCTAGCTTCTTCCCTCTCTGGCCTCCAATATCCTCTCTGACTGCAGAGCTCGTGGTTTTTCCACACACACAGGAAGAGGCCTCTGTCCGGCTTTCGATTTGTGACTTTGGCAGCTGTTTCTTCCTGCCGGTGGAACATCCACACTGTGGTTTATAAACCTGTCAATATGGTCAGAGAAAAGCCCCAGAGACACTTGCGAATACACAGGAAGGCTGTCTATTCAACGGAGACCATCGCGATGGGCGTAGGGGCCAGCATGGGAGAGGGGAGCTGCATGACAAACTGAGGGTTTATAGACAAGAAACAGGGAGGCGGGGCAATGGATGGAAAATTACTAAATGAAAGAGCAGGGGGAAGGGGGGCTTCTGGCTGATCCAACCTAGAATTCTTGCGGAAGGCAGGCCAGGTGAGCAAACCTCACCTAGGGGGTAAGAGATCACATGTCAAGAGTGGGGATTCTGGTTAAACTGATGTTGCAAGATTCTTGCTAAAATTGGACGATGCAGAGACAAACACAGAAGCCCCAAAGTTATGCTTACTTGAAAAAGATTTCAGGGAGGCTGAGTATAGTATCGTCAAGGAGAGCGTCTCTGTTGGCATTCAGAGCAAAGATCCCAGCTGCAGCGCGAGGGCTTCGGGATTACCACCATCCAACCTTCCTCTCTCCACGCCAGAACTACTTCCATGTGGTCCTGAGAGCTTGCTACCCTCCCTGCTGTGAACATGACTGTAGAGAAGAGATCGGTTCCTAGGACCCCTTGTGTCAGCTGAGACGTGCTGGGAGCGTGAGGAGCTGTGGAGAGCCGGCAGGATTGGGAACCAGAGAGACCTGAGTTCAAACCCAAGCTCTGCCATGATAAACTTCATAGCCTCACTTAAGTTCCTGGATGAGGTTTTCTCGCCCATAAAATGGAGCTCATTGTCCATTATGAGACTAGGAGATACTCCCACACGGGGGCGGGGTGGGGGGGACGGACTCAGTGGATGCTTCCTAGTGAGAGTCACTGGAAATTTTCAAGTTGATCATGAGCATGAGGGTATCCATCCATTCATCCACCCATCACATCTATCTATACCTCAGCTATTGATATAAATATATCAATATATTGATAGATATTAATAGATTCGATGGATGAATGGACGGATAAATATAGATGTTAGTGTCATGGACTAGAAAAGTGCATGAGAGTCAAATGCACAGATGCTACAAACATTTGGATAAAGAATTTGAAGGTCATTCCACAGGCAAACTGAAGACACTGAAATTAAGCCAACAAAGCACAAAAAAATCCTCAAAGTGGAGCCACTAGAAGCATACATTTAAAATTTTTTAAATTAAAATAAGAGAGTTTTCTGCCAACCTGGAAGTGAATTTTTTGCAATGAAGACTCATTCAGATTCTTCTGTGTGTAAGATCATATTATCTGAGTTGGAAAATATCAGTAAGATGGAGTACCAAGAGGCCTCAGTCCTTGTACCTCAAAAACAAGAATCTAACAACTACTCATTGAGGAAAAGAGCTCTGGAGAGTTAAGAAGCCATAACAAGCTGTATGGATGTGCTAAGTCCCTTCAGTCATGTCTCTCTAAGACCCTATGGACTGTAAGCCTCCACACTCCTCTGTCCATGGGATTCTCCAAGAAAAAAAAACAAACACTGGAGTGGGTGGTCCTGAAGCTGTAAAAAGCCAGTGGAGGGGGAAACTGGGGATGGCCACATAGAAAGCTATAGAAGGTGTTTAGCTGTGTCTCCCCTCCTCAGACTGGTGCAGTTCAGCACCGAGAGGATCCCTACAGCCACAGCTGCTCTGTTTTGGGGCCCAGTGGCCCACCTCATCACTGCAGGGGTGGATGGTGGTTAACATCCCAAACACTCTACATAAGGAACTCATACAACAAAGAGCCTTGAGAGTCCCTTATACTGCCAGGAAATCAAACCAGTCAATCCTAAAGAAAATAAATCCTGAATATTCATTGGAAGGATTGATGCTGAACCTGAAGCTCCAGTACTTTGGCTACCTGATATAAAGAACTGATTCATTGGAAAAGACTCTGATGCTAGGGAAAGATTGGAGGCAGGAGGAGAAGGCGATGACAGAGGATGAGATGGTTGGATGGCATCACTGACTCAGTGGACATGAGTTTGAGCAAGCTCCAGGAGTTGGTGACGCACAGGGAAGCCTGGCGTGCTGCAGTCCATGAGGTCACAGAGAGTCAGACACGAGAGCAACTGAGCAATGAACAACATACAACTCAATAGCCAAAAACAAGTAAAAGTGGGCAGAATATCTAAATAGACATTTCCCAAAGGAGGGCACACAATTGACCAACAGGTCCATGAAAAGATGCTGAACATCATTCATCATCAAGGAAATGCAAACCAAAACCTCAAAGAGCTGTCACCTCACCTGTCAGAACGGCCACCATCAAAATGAAAAGAAGTATGTGTCGGCAAGGATGTGGAAGAAAGGGGACCCTTATGTACTGTGGTGGGAATGTAAATTGGTGTAGCCTCTCTGGAGAACAGTATGGAGGCTCCTCAAAAAATTAAAAACAGAACTAAATAGAATATGATCCAGCAGTTCCACTTCCGGGTATATACCCAAAGGAAATGAAGTCAGTATCTTGAAGAGATATTTGAACTCCGTCATTCACTGCAGCATTATTGACAATGGCCTAGGTGTGGAAGCAACCAAAGGCCCTAGGTAGATAAAGAAAAGTGTGGTGCACATATATGAGGGAATATTAGTCAACTTTAAGAAAGGAAATCCTGCCACTTGCGATAACATGGCTGAAGCGGGGGGATATGATACAAAGTGAAGTAAGCCAAAGACAGATACTCTATGGCCTCACTTATATGTGGAATCTAAAACAGTCAGAACTCATAGCAGAGAGTAGCAGGGTCACCAGGGGTTCGGGGAGGGGAAACGGGGAGATATAGAGCTGCAGTCACGCAAGACGAATATACTGTGGAAATCTAATGTACAGCCATGTGACTACAGGTAACAGTACCACGTAGGACACTTGAAATTTGCTAAGACAGGAGATCTTTAGTGTTCTCACCACAAAAGAGAGGTAAGTATGTGAGAAAATGGGTAAGTTAATCAGCTCAACTGGTGACCATCCCACAAGGTACATGTGTCCCAGAACATCAAACTGTACACCCAGCAGGCACAAAATATTTGTCAATTATACCTCAATAAAGCTGGAGAGTTTTTTTACTTAAAAAAAAAAAAAACTCAAAATATAATTACAATGAGGTCACTTTCACTTTTCACTTTCATGCATTGGAGAAGGAAATGGCAACTCACTCCAGAGTTCTTGCCTGGAGAATCCCAGGGATGGGGGAGCCTGACGGGCTGCTGTCTATGGGGTTGCACAGAGTCAGACATGACTGAAGTGACTTAGCAAAAGTAATCTCTATATAATTAAACTAGCCTTATATGGGCTTCCCTTGTAGCTTAGCTGGTAAAGAATCTGCCTGCAGTGCAGGAGACCTGGGTTGGGAAGATCCCCTGGAGAAGCAAATGGCAACCCATTTCGGTATCCTTGCCTACAGAATTCCATAGACAGAGAAGGCTGGTGAGCTGCAGTCCATGGGATCGCAAAGAGTCGGGCATGACCGAGCGACTAATACTTACTTAATTATGCATGAATGCTTCATGGGAAATGAATGCAAATGGCCAGCACTTGGAACATTCTTTAGTACTGCCCTTTTGGGAATTGGGATGAAGATAAGAGGGTGACAGAGGATGAGATGATTGGATGGCATCACAGATTCAATGGACATGAACTTGGGCAAAGTCCAGGAGATGGTGAGGGCCAGGGACGCCTGGCGTGCTTCAGTCCATGGGGTTGCAGAGAGTCAGACACAACTTGGCGACTGAACAACAACAACTCACTTGCTTTTGTGTCAGCAAGTTTTACGTAATGAATGAAGGCGCATGTGTGTCTCTTAAACTCTGTACCAGCAGGTCCACAAGGCATCAGGGCTAGAAAGGTTGAGTCATTTTTTATGGATGTAAAGTGCTGCACTTAATATGCCAGCAAATTTGGAAAACTCAGCAGGGGCCACAGGACTGGAAAAGGTCAGTTTTCATTCCAATCCCAAAGAAAGGCAATGCCAAAGAATGCTCAAACTACCGCACAATTGCATTCATCTCGCTAGTAAAGTAATGCTCAAAATTCCCCAAGCAGGCTTTAGCAATACGTGAACCATGAACTTCCAGATGTTCAAGCTGGTATTAGAAAAGGCAGAGGAACCAGAGATCGAATTGCCAACATCCGCTGGATCATCGAAAAAGCAAGAGAGTTCCAGAAAAACATCTACTTCTGCTTTATTGACTATGCCAAAGCCTTTGACTGTGTGGATCACAATAAACTGTGGAAAATTCTGAAAGAGATGGGAATACCAGACCACCTGACCTGCCTCTTGAGAAACCTGTATGCAGGTCAGGAAGCAACAGTTAGAACTGGACATGGAACAACAGACTGGTTCCAGATAGGAAAAGGAGTATGTCAAGGCTGTATATTGTCACCCTCCTTATTTCACTTATATGCAAAGTACATCACAGAAACGCTGGGCTGAAAGAAACACAAGCTGGAATCAAGATTGCCGGGAGAAATATCAATCACCTCAGATATGCAGATGACACCACCCTTATGGCAGAAAGTGAAGAGGAACTAAAAAGCCTCTTGATGAAAGTGAAAGAGGAGAGTGAAAAAGTTGGCTTAAAGCTCAACATTCAGAAAACGAAGATCGTGGCATCTGGTCCCATCACTTCATGGGATATAGATGGGGAAACAGTGTCAGACTTTATTTTTTTGGGCTCCAAAATCGCTGCAGATGATGACTGCAGCCATGAAATTAAAAGATGCTTATTCCTTGGAAGGAAAGTTATGACCAATCTAGATAGCATATTAAAAAGTAGAGATATTACTTTGCCAATTAAGGTCCGTCTAGTCAAGGCTATGTTTTTCCAGTAGTCATGTATGGATGTGAGAGTTGGACTGTGAAGAAAGCTGAGTGCCAAGAATTGATGCTTTTGAACTGTGGTTTTGGAGAAGACTCTTGAGAGTCCCTTGGACTGCAAGGAGATCCAACCAGTCCACTCTGAAGGAGATCAGCCCTGCGATTTCTTTGGAAGGTCTGATGCTAAAGCTGAAACTCCAATACTTTGGTCACCTCATGCAAAGGGTTGACTCATTGGAAAAGACTCTGATGCTGGGAGCGATTGGGGGCAGGAGGAGAAAGGGATGACAGAGGATGAGATGGCTGGATGGCATCACTGACTCGATGGACATGAGTTTTAGTGAACTCTGGGAGCTGGTTATGGA
Organism: Aepyceros melampus; assembly: GCA_006408695.1. Classification (NCBI taxonomy): domain Eukaryota; kingdom Metazoa; phylum Chordata; class Mammalia; order Artiodactyla; family Bovidae; genus Aepyceros; species Aepyceros melampus. Next base: position 126,526 of record SJXQ01008346.1, on the reverse strand, counting down.
CAAGGAGGCCTGGTGTGCTGCGATTCATGAGGTCGCAAAGAGTCGGACACGACTGAGCAACTGAACTGAACTGAACTGATTCTTTGCTCATGGGGGCTTTTCCCCTCTGCCTGCATGTTACACCATCAACATTTCTGTCTTGAACCTACGACTCACCTCCTCAGCCGATCCTACCCTCACAGCACACAGCAGAGCCATACTCACTGCCCTCAGGGACTTGCCCAGAACTCTTGACCCTCAGTACTTCCTTAGCAAGAAAAAGTAGACACATGTGCCCTGTTCACCGACGGCTCAGGGTAAAGAATCTGCCTGCCACGCAGGAGACACAGGAGATGCGGGTTTGATCCCAGAATACCCCCTGGAGAAGGCAATGGCAACCCACTCCAGCACACTTGCCTGGAGAATTCCATGGACAGAGGAACCTGGCCAGCTACAGTCCATGGGGTCACAAAGAGTCGAACACAGCTTAGCACACACACAGATGTCCTGTTCACCAAGCTGTCAGAGCCTGCTTAGCCATCCCCCTCTGGTTTAAAAAGCCATCCAACTCAGAGTCACTTTATTTCTTTTGAGCTCGAGTCTAGCAAGAGATCAGAAGTTTCTCTCTATTAAAGCTTTTATGCTTTTATCAGAATTCAACTCCTTGAGCTATATGTTGCTAATCCCTTTCAGTGTTTTCAGAGTCAGAGGGGCCAGAAAAACACACTTATGATCAACACTTGCTCCAAAGTTTCAACAAGGTAACCATCATGGTTCTTTGGTTCCTGCAATAATTGGAATTAAGAAAAAGAAGTCGGCATAGAGAATAAACTGGTGGTTGTCAAGGAGGAGGGGAGTAGGAAAGGGTGCATTGGGAGGTAGGAGATGCAAACTCTTCTCTACAGAATAACTAAAGAAGGTCCTACTGTATAGCATAGCGAACTGCATTCAATATCCTGTAATGAACCATAATGGGAAAGAAGATGAAAAAGAATGTGTGTGTGTGTGTGTGTGTGTGTGTGTGTATAATTGAATCACTTTGCTGTACAGAAGTAACCGACACGTTGTAAATCAACTATATATCAATAAATAAAATTCTGAAAAAAGAAAACAATGTCCCAGACATCTAAAATACTTGTCAGGGGACTGCTGGTGGAAGGTCTTGCAAGAAATAGCATAGGGTTATAACATCAAATACTGCCCTTCGAGAAGCCAAAGGGCCTGGGCTGTGACTTGGCTGTGTGAACACCTCCGTTTGTGCTGTGTAAATGGGCCTAGTCTCCTTGACACACCACTCAAGTTCTGAGCAGTGCAAAGAGGGGCTGCCCAGGTGTCTACCAGTCCCAGGGGAACCATCTGCTACCCTTTGAAATGCAGGGGGTGGGGGGACTTTTCCTGGTCTCCAAACGTGTTCCAGGCTACTTCTCTGAAAATGTCTAAGAACAGGGCAAGAGGGAGGAGGGAACACCCGCTACTCCCACTAAAACAAGCAACTCAGTGACACAACCAACATCAGAACCAGCTCTCCAGGGGCAAACCTGACCAACAACACTGCTAAACGTTCCCTTAAAGCTAGTTTTGCTGCTGTTCACTTTTACCTGATCGCATGCCCACAGACGGCTCCAGGCAGCATCTGAGTCTAGCTAAAGACAGTCACCCCTTTTCGTGTGTCTTTTGCAGGCTTTGCACCCAAGCTCATCTTGACAGAGCGGAGCGCATTACCCAGCGTGGGGTCAGTGTTCAGTGATAAATCCCCGTAAGTTTACAAGGGCTGTTTGCAGACTGCATCCTGATTGGCCAGTGCCCATGCTGTCAGGGTGTTGAGATATTTTGAACCTCAACCCTGAATGTGGGTAAACGGGATGGAGAAATGATACCCACTTGGCAATAAAGGCCTGTACGTTTCCTTTCTTCTACCATTAAAATTCAGAATCCAGGAAGCAACCTAAATGTCCATCAACAGAGGAATGGATAAAGAAGATGTAATATATGTCCAATGGGATATTACTCAGCCATGAAAAGGAACAGACTAGGTTATTTGTACAGATGTGAATGGACCTAGTGACTATCATACAAAGTCAGTCAGAGAAAAACAAATACTGTATGTCAATGCATATATATGGAATCAAGAAAAATGATACAGATGAACCTATTTGCAAACTGTAAATAGACACACAGATGTAGAGAACTAATGTATGGGGGTATGGGGAAGGGGTGGGATGGATTAGGAGATTTTGGGGATTAATACATATACACTACTGATACTATATATAAAATAGGTAACAAATGAGAACCTATTGTATAGCACAGTAAGTCTATTCAGTGCCCTGTGGTGACCTAAATGGGAAGGAAACCCCAGGAGAGGGCATTTATGTATATGTCTTATAACCGATTCACTTTTCTATACAGCAGAAACTAACACAACATTGTAAAGCAAATATATTCCAATAAAAATTAATTTTTAAAATTCAGAATCTAACAAACCATGTAAAAGTAGATAACATGGCTGTTTTTAAAATGAGCACAGAACCAGCAGTCCTGTGATTACTAATCCTGTTTTGAATCAGCCCACCATTCTCCTCCAAAACCACCTTACTACGCCACTCAGAGGGTACCCCACCATCCCCCTAGAGACAGACCACATCAAAATGGCAACACACAGAACGAAGAGCCTGCTGACACGTTTACGGTGGAGGAGGAAGTCAATGTTAGAATCTTGGCTGTATAAAAGTATTTCAAATGGTACCATCCCATGTGTTTTTGTAAAAAATTGTGGAGCACAACAATAAAAATCCATGCCACCAAATTACCCATTACCAGTGTGTGTGGGGGAGGAGGGTATCTAGGCCTTGTTTTCAGAGTTTTCCCACCAGAAGTCCACCACCCAATTTCTCTAGATATTATTATCCTACTATTTTTTTTTCCAATCATATTTCTATTCCCTGACAAATATGTGGTTTCAAAATGTGGTGCTTAGTCACTCAGTCATGTCCAACTCTTTGTGACCCCACAAACGGTAGCCCACCAGACTCCTTGGTCCAGAGGATTGCCAAGCAAGAATACTGGAGTGGGGTGCCATTTCCTTCTCCATGGTGGGATTTTGTGATATAAGATGTGTTTCTTGTGTTTCTTAGTTGCTGCCCTAACTCATTGTGCAACTGGAAATTCTTCTGGCACTCTATCTAAAATAAAGTCCGGTGGGGCTTTCCTGGCAGTCCAGTGGCTAAGTATCTGCCTTGCAATGCAGGAGACATGGGTTCGACACCTCCTAGGAGAACTAAGATCCCACATGCCTCAGGGCAACTAAGCCTGGGCCCTGCGTGACACAATGAAGATCCGCGTGCCACAACTAAGGCCTGACACAGCCAAATAAGTAAATAAAAATAAATATTTAACAAAAATAATAATAAAAGAAATTATGTCCAGCACCTTACATTTCTAAATCAGACTAGTCTTGAATAAGACAAAACAAAGAAGGAAATAAACTTAATTAAAAGTGAAGTAACTTGCCAAGACCAACTGGCAGACCATCAAATTGGACGAAATGAGCAATTCTTAGGGGATGCTATCCTACATTGAAGGTCAGGAACGGTGGCGGTAAGGAGATACCCCTCGTCCAAGGTAAGGTGCAGTGGCTGTACTTTGCTGGAACAGTCGTAAAGAGACACCCCTCGCCCAAGGGAAGAGAAACCCAAGTAAGATGGTAGGTGTTGCAAGAGGGCATCAGAGGGCAGACACACTGAAAATAGAGCATTATCAAAGGGGGTTGGGCTGCAACACTCCTTTCAAATGCAGGGAGCTAAGACAGTGAATTAACTCTATCCGAGAAACTGGCAGAAAACAGTGGAGAAACAGACAAATACAGAACAAATTTTTATTATTGGGGCACATGCTCAGGAAAAACCAGGGAGAAATCCGATGACTCAGATTGCTCTGCCATCTGAGTGTGCCTCGTGACTCTGTCATGGGTGGGATTCCTCACGCTGGCTTCCCACACACTCCCATATTCTGGCCTAGAGAATTCCATGGAGTGTATAGTCCATGGGGGTCACAAAGAATCAGACAAAGTCTGATGACTGAACAACAACAACGAAGCTTCACCATTTGTCAAACAGAGATCGCAACAGTATTGACACGACTGTGTGCATGTTCAGTGGTTCATTCGTGTCCAACTCTTTGCAGCCCTGTGGCCCATAGCACCCAAGACTCTATCCATGGAATTTTTCAGGCAAGAATACTGAAATGGGTTGCCATTTCCTCCTCCAGGGGATCTTCCCCACCCAGGGATTGAACCCAGGTCTCCTGCATCTCCTACATTGGCTGGCGGGTTCTTTTCTGCTGAACCACCTGGGAAACAAGTCATTACATCACTGGGTTGTCATAAAGTACTTAACTTAGTGTCTGGCACTTGGGAAATTCTCACTGGTGATGTGAATATTCGGTCATCTATCATTATTGCTCATGTGATAATGGAATGGCCATGCTCACAAAGGAGAAAGAAGAGCCTCCCCAAGTCTGATTAAATCCTTCGCTACACATGTCTTTTAAGAAACTTCTTGACTTTGAAATGAACATCAAACATGAAGACATTGGTTCTGGCCACCAGAAAAGATCGAGTTGTACCAATAAGTGACAAGGATTCTTCTCCCAGTTCCACCATGCATGTGTTGTTTCCCCCGCCCCACCCAGCAGTCTTCTGACAGCAGCTGGGGGTCCTGCAGCTTAGTTCAGTGTGGACACTGCCTATCTGGAGGTAGTGCCAGACCCCCAGGTTAAAGCCCCAGCCCTACAAGACCCTCCCCCTACTGCAGCCATCATTTGCAAGCCCAGATTGTCACCTGTGCTCTGACCTACTGGCTACCATTTCAGAGGTTCTAACAACTTTGGGTTCTGTTAATTTGTAGAGTGGCTCATGGAACTCAGAGAAACATGTTGCCTACTAGATCACAGCTTTATTGTAAAAAGTAATAAACTCAAGAACAGCAGATGGAAGGGGATGTACAGGACTGGGTGTGGGTGCGGGGCAGACACAGAACTTCACAGTCTCCAAACCTGCTTTCCCCAAATCTGCATGTGCTCATCAACCCAGAAGCTGTCCAGACCCTGTTTGGGGGCTTTTATGGAGGATTCATCACAGAAGCATAATTGATTATATCACTGGCTGTTGGTGATTGCTTCAACTGGAAGCCCTTCTCGCTTTCCCAGACATGGTGGGGGTGGGGAGGGACCAGACGTTCCAATCCTCTAACCGTGGGGTTAGTTCCCCTGGCAAGCAGCCCCCGCTTTGCAAAGGGGGCACGTTGGTCACCTAAGCAGACAGACCCAGCCTGGAACCAGCCTTCCAGCTCACACCCAGGTGGGACCCCGGTGCCAACAGGAAGAGCAGGCAGGCCCCAGGGTTGCCAAGGATGCACTCAGTCATTAGGGACTGACCAGGCATCACGTGCCTTGAACACATTCGAGGAGAACACGACCCCTCCCACAGAGCAGCCCTGGCATCAGAGGCCCTCCGAGTGGTGGAGCTGAGGAAGCCAAGGGCACAGAAAGGGGGAAGTTGGCCAGGCCCCTGTGGTGGTCAGAAGTCCAGCCCAAGCCTCCCACCGGGGCTCCAGGGCTTCCTGGCCCGGCAGTGCTCGGGAGCCGTCCTGTGTGTCCCTGCCATGCACACACGCTCTGCACAGCTCCTGCTGGACCGTGAGCCAGGGAAGGACACACACACACAGTGCCACGGAGGCGCCCCCCCAACCCTCAGGCCTGAGACTCAGCACCCCCTAATTCCCTGATGGCAGTACGGGGCCCTCTGGGGTGGGCGGCAGCTGTGGGGTCAGGGTGGGCTGGGGAGGTGTGCTGCCCAGGAGCCCTCTGGGGGCAGCTAGGGTCCCCACGCTCGGCCTCGCTGAGGCCAGCCTTCCAACAACCTCGGAGCCCGCCCTGCAGTGGAGACGGGTGACCATGACATGCAACAGGCCGACTCAGGCAGCCTGAGCTCAAAGAGGGGCCCTTGGCGTCCTCGAGCACCAGGAATCTCCCACGGGGACGGTGTTGCTTGTTCTGTGATTCCCTTCTTCCTTCTGAAAGGAAAGTGCCAGGAGCGACTGTGGTGGGGTCTGTGTTCCTGTGAGTTGAGCCGGGAGTGGAGGTTTCACCCCGTCCAGCCTGCGCTGGGCGAGCCTGCCCCTCCCCTCGCCCACCTTGGATGGCACAGTCCTGGCCACTCTTGCGGGCCTTCTTGGCTCTTGAGCAGCTTTAAGGTGTGCCATTTGTTTTCTTACTTCTTGTCTTTGTCCAGCCTTTGGTGGCAGTCCATTGCAAGGGCCCTGACCCTGTCCCCTCCCCGAGCCCCTTGGCCCTCCCCATGCCCATGCCAAGGCTCGAGGCCCTTGCGGTTCTGTGGCCTCCAGACTCCCCACCCAAGGGGCCAGTCCAGACAGAAGCCACCGCTCTGGGGCATCGTGCTGGGGGAGGGGCCCGGCGTCTCTCGCTTACTTCCCCCAGGGAGCAGTCGGCTGTCAGGCTGGGCGCCAGGGTTTAAAACATCCTATGTTTGTAAGAACAAGGACTCCCCATATGTCCAGTGAGTCCTACCACCCTTTCCCCATCCTGCCAGATGTTTTGCTGGGAGGGACCCAGTCATTCACATAAACAGCTGAGTGTGTTTTGCCAGGGATGCCGGCCCAGGCACTGCTTCTTGACCACCATGGAGGGAAAGCTCCACAGACTTGGAGGAATATATTTTGGGTCTTTGTGTTTGGTTGAGCAGAGCGCACAGAAATAAACCTGGGCTGTAACAGGAAAGATGGGGTGCTCCAGGTGTCAACCCCAAGCCCAGACTAGAGGGAGTCTCTAGCCCCCTCTAGAGCCTCTAGATTCCCCTAGAGACCTCTAGAGCCTCTTGGGTCTCAGTGCCCCAGGGCTCCTGGGGTTGGGGACGTGGCTTCCAGCTTCTCTGCAAAGAGTCTGTGCAGGGGTGGCCTTAGTGGCCTCAAGAGAGGGAGCATAGCCCCAGACACGGGGTTGGGCGGGGGTGCTGAGAGCACCAAGAACTCCCCCCATCTGTGAAGCAAGTCATGTATGGCAAAGATTTGCAGAGGAGCAAAAGGCTCCTCAGAGAGGGAGTGCTAAAAGGCTGAGTCACTCGCCAGAGACAACACAGCAGCAGACCGGGACTCAGACCCAGGTCGCTGAAACCATGGCTCCCTCCTGTGCCCATCTGACCTGCCCCTTGAGGGCAGCAGGAAGATCTGGGCTCCACTGGCCTGAGCCCCCAGGCCTGCCTCCCCTCCTCCGTGCTGGGATGTGTCCATTCCCAAACCATGCGCTGTGTCCCCCAGCCCTGGACAGTCATGTCAGGCCCAAGGCTCCCTGTAGGTGAGCCCCATGCCCACCAGCACCCCTCTGAGCCCTGCCCATTTGGCCCCTGTGCCTGAGTGTCCTGATCCTAATTGTGTTCTTGAGGCAGCCCCAGGACTGAGGTCCTGGAGCCCTGCTTCTTTGAAGCTCCCTGCACCAAGCCCAGCGAGGCTCTGCCCTGTGGCCTCATGACAAGTGTGGTGGGCTGAGTGGTGGCACCAAAGTCTGTCCATCCTTCTGCAGCCTGCAAAGGTGACCTTATTCTGATGAAAGGTCTCGGCACATGGAAGTAAGTTACTGACCTCTGCACCAGATCACCTGGGACGCATGTGGACCCTAAATCCAATGACGGTTGTCCTTGGAAGAGAAGAAGGGGTTATCTGAGGCACAGATCCACCCAGGGGAGAAGGTTTGTGCAGATGGACGCAGAGGTCGGGGTGATGTGGCCACAAGCCCAGGGAGGCCTGGGGTCCCCCAAGAGCTGACCAGGCCAGAGGGACCCTCCCCTGGAGCCTCTGGAGGGAGCTCAGCCCTGCCCACACCTTGATCACAGGTTTCTGACTCCCGAACAGGGGGAGAATGAATTTGTGTTAAAGCTGTCCAGTGTGTGGCCAGTGGCTGTAGCCGCCCCTGGACACTGAGAGTGAACTTGCCAGCTCCAAGGTGAGAACAGTGGCAGGACCCACCCCCCCCCCCCCCCCC
>SJXQ01008346.1:103918-118279 GCA_006408695.1 Aepyceros melampus | reverse complement strand
TAATATGCACAGATGCCTGAATCAGAGATTGACACTTGGATCTCAGCCCCCTTCACTTCCTCCTCCTTTTCATCACCGTCATTGTTAGGGGCCCTCATCCACCTGTTCAGTGTACACGCGGTGCTCCTGCACGGCCCCAGTGTGGGCAGCAAGGCCAGTGAGCTGGGAGGCTCTGCACAGCTGGGTGAGTGGACAAGGCCTGTGCAGTGACACAGAGGCCCCGGGAGAGGCTGGATCCTCTGGTTGTGGGAGGCATGGGCGCCTCAGCATCAGAGGTGGAGGGGTGAGCCAGGTTCACCCAGGGGGCTGCAGCCCTTCATTCAAAGTGGAGGAAGAACCCCAAGTGGTACCCATTGTCCGGGAGCCTCCCCTTGCCCTGGCAGGCTGCGGGCACATCCATGCATGACCAGGAGTCTGCGTCTCACTAGGGGCAGAGGCCTGTGCTGAGGGAATCCTCGGTGAGGTTTTTTTCTTAAAAACCATCCTAAGTGATTTCGGCTCCATTGCTTTTTGCCAAAAACCTACAATGATCCCAAGAACTTTGTACACATTTTTTATGATCTTTTTTAATTTACCTTAGAAGTTTATAGTTTGCTGTATGTCTGGCACATGTTTAATTAGATATCTTGATATTTTCAGTGCCATTATAAATTCCTAATAGGGATTGAATTGACTTTTCTATATTCACTTGCTAAATCCATTTATTTCAAATCATTCTAGTTGTATTCTTTTATGTATACACAATTATGTCTGCAAATAAGTGCTTTTGTTCCCCCTTTGCAACTGTGAGAACGCTTTCCTTTTTCTTGCCTTATTGTATGGACTAGGATCTCCAGTACAGTGGTGAACAGAAGTAGTGAGGGTGAGTATCCTTGTCTCTGTCCCATTATCAGAGGAAAAGCTTTCAGTATTGCACCATCACATAGGATATTAGCTTTTTTAGACATTTTTATCAAAATATGTAAATTCTTCTGTTAGTTTACTAAGAGTTTTTTCTTAGTCATGAACTAAAATTATTACATAAATTTTCTTAAATTTATTTTCTGCAGATTTTGAAAGGTGATTTTTGCTTTTAAAAAATTCTGGTATTCTAAAACAACCCCAACCTGATCTCGATGTAGTCTCCTTCTGTTGGACTTTATTTGTTAGCGTTTTATTTAGGATTATTTCACCTATTCTCAAGAGTCTGTAATTTTACTTTCTTGTACTTCTTCCTGGTTGGTTTTAGTATCAAGGTTATGCTAGTCTTATAAAACAAGGTTGGAGAGTATTCCTTGTTTACCCTGAGAGTTCCTGTGAGATTACCGTTTTCTTCTCTAGATTTTTGGAAGAATTGATTGGCAAAACCAGTTGGTTTCATTGTGGGGAGGCTTTTAATTTCAGATGTAATTTTTTTCATGCAAATAAAATTTTCTGATTTTGTATGTCTTCTTGGGTCTATTTAAGTAAAGCATTTCCCTCCTGCTAGGAATTTATTGAGGTGAGCAGACTCTCCAGTTAGTAAGTGAACTGTGGTTCATAATATCTTTCTTATCTGCAAATGTGTTGTCTCCCTTTTTAAAAATCCTTAATGCTGGTGATTTGTGCTGTGTCTCTTTTTCTTAATAAGTCTCTCTAGGGGTCTATCAGTTTTATCAGTCCTTTCAAAGAGCCAACTTTTGGCTTTGTTTTTTAAAAACTTCATATTTGCTTTCTGTTTCCTTATTTTCTGCTTCTTTTTTTTTTCCCCATCTGCCTTGTGTTTCGTTTCCTATGCTTTTTTTCTGGTTTCTTGAGAGAGAGGCTTAATTGATTCTTAGCCTTCCTTCTTTTCCAGCATACGTGTTTAAGTCTTTACGTTACCCTCTAAACACAGTTAGCTGCATCCCACAAGTTTGAATAAGCCAGATTTTCATGATTTTTTATAGAAAAGTATTTCCTAATTTTCACTGTGTTTTTTAAAATTATTATTCATGAAATTCTTCGAGCAGTATGTCATTTAACTTCCCAATGTTTGGGGAGGTTTTTCTAGTGACCCTTTTTGATTTCTAGCTTAATTCCACGAGAGCCCCATCTTCGTCTTTATGGTCTACTGTTATAAATACCGTAGACTAGCTTATAAACAACAGAAAGTTGTTTCTTGTAGGCCTGGAGGCTGGGGAGTCCCAAGATCACCTGCAGGTGCCACGTCTGGTGAAGCCTGTTTCCTGGTTCCTAGACTGCCTGCTTCTTCTCTCTGTCCTCACAGCACGGGAGCCCATTCCCTCCTTACCTGACCCCTGCCAGAGTGCTTGCCTTCGAGGGTCATCACCACGTGTGGGGTGAAGTTTGAGGGCCCATCAGTAAGTATACCCTGCATTATTTCAGTCCTTTGAAATAATTCGAGCTCTCCTAATGGGCCAATATATATTCTTTTTGTCAAATGTTCCTTGGGCTCTTGAAAATAATATGTATCCGTGGGAATGCAATGTTCCGTGTGTATCAGTTACATCAGGTTTGTCACTCATGTAATTCAGATTCCAGAGGCCACGTTGAGTAAAAGCAGAAGTATGTGAAATTACCTGTAATATATTTTATTTTAATACACCGAAAGTATTATCATTTCAGTGTGTAATCAACATGATAAAATCTAATGAAATAGTTCACGTTCTTTTCATCATGCTAAGTCTTTGAAATCCAGTGTGTGTTTCAGGCTTGCAGCACATCTCATTGTGGAGGCAGCCGCAGTTCAGGTGCTTCATGGCTGCAGGTGACTACGTACCAGGGGGCCCGGTTCCACGAGAGATGAGTCTTTAACGTCTCCCACTGGGGTTATGAACTCGGCTGTTAACTTCTTTTCTATTTCTGGCAGTTTTTATGTATTGATATTTTGAGGTTATGTTATTAGGTACATTGAAATTTAGAATCCTCATGTTCTTCTTGACTGAGCTTGTATGAGTATGAGGTGCTCCTTTGTATCGCTAGTAATGCTTCTTTCTTTAGACACTATTTGACTGTGATGTTGCCATGTCAGTTTTCTGTCCTTGTTGGCCTGGGTATCTTTTGCTTTCACCTGTCTAAAAGAACTTCCATCTTAACATGTACCTCGTGAATAGTGTATAGTTTTTATTGGAATCAGTTTGACCCTTTGTCTTTGACTGAGAGTGTTTGCTGTGTTTATAATGTTGATATTTCAGTGTGTAGACACCATGTGACTATGTGTTTTCTGTGTCCCCCCTGGTCTGTGCTCTTTGCTCTTGCCTTCTATGAGAAGGATGAGGTGTCTCTTTAGTTCTGTGCTCCTCTGCCAGGTTGTTGGGTGCACATTCGCAGACACAGTGTGTGTTTTACATTCAAGTCTAACTTAGTACTTTTCCTGCCTCACTGACACGACTGTTTCCTCCTTGTCACTGTTATCCTTTAAATTGTTAGATTATATTTTTGGTGTTAACATCATTGTTTTGTAGAGTTAATATTTACCTGCACAGTTATCTCGTTGTTGGTCTTTACTTGTTTTTTATATTTCCGTCAGAGACTACTTTTCTTTTTCCCAAAGCACTGCCTTAATATTTTTTTTTTAGTTCATGTCTGTGGGTGATGAGTTGTCTCACTTCCATTTGCCCTAAAAGTCTTGATTTTGTTTTCACTTTTGAAGAGTGTTTTGTTGGGTATAGAATTCCAGGTTGGTGGTTATTTATTTTTCCACATTTGACAGATGCCAGTCCATTACCTTCTGACTTCCTTGTTCTTGAAAAGTCAGCTCTCAGTGCTGCTGTGCCATTAAAAGCCACACCTTTCTTTCTCTGAGCGCTTGAATGGTTTCTTCTTGCCTTAGGCACCCACAGAGCTGCTGAAACCAATGTGTGGCTTTCATTTTTGAGTCAATGGTCTGATTCTTGAACCAACTCTTGCTACTGTCCCTGTCAGTCAGTTCAGTTACTCAGTGTCTGAGCTGTTGCAACCCCGTGGACTGCAGCATGCCAGGCCTTCCCTGTCCATCACCAGCTCCCGGAGCTTGCTCAAGCTCATGTCCATCGAGTCAGTGATGCCATCCAAGCAGCTCATCCTCTGTTCTCCCCTTCTCCTCCTGCCTTCAGTCTTCCCCATCGTCAGGTTATTTTCCAATGAGTAGTTCTTCGCATCAGGTGGCCAAAGTATTGGAGCTTCAGCATCAGTCTTTCCAATGAATATTCAGGACTGATTTGCTTTAGGATTGACTGATTGGACTTCCTAGCAGTCCCTGGGGCTCTCAAGAGTCTTCTCCAACTCCACAGTTCAGAAGCATTGATTCTCCCACGTTCAGCGTTCTTCATGGGCCAACTCTCACATCCGTACATGACTACTGGAAAGGCCATAGCTTTGACTAAATGAACCTTTGTTGGCAAAGTAATGTCTCTGCTTTTTAGTATGAGGTCTAGGCTTGTCATAGCTTTCCTGCCAAGGAGCAAGCATCTTTTCATTTCCCCATCTGCAGTAATTTTGGAGACCAGGAAAATAAAGTCTGTCACTGTTTCCATCGTTTCCCCATTTATTTGCCATGAAGTGATGGGGCCGGATGCCATGATCTTCATTTTTTGAATGTTGAGTCTTATGCCAGCTTTTTCACTCTCCTCTTTCGCTTTCATTAAGAGGCTCTTTAGTTTCAACCCCTGGAGGCATTTCTTACTCCCCTTTCTGTCTTTTCTCCACCATGAGGGTCCCCATTTTCAGTTTTTAACAAGGTAGTTTAACAGCGGCTCCTTCAGCGTGTTCTGTACTTTGTTCCCTCTTATGTATATGTTTTAACCGATCCACCCTTCAGTGCACTGATCCTCTCTTCAGCTACGTCCAGTTTGACGTTAAGCTCAGAGACTGAGTTCTTAAATTCAGTCACTGTTATCGTAAAGTTCTAGAGTCAGTTTTGATTCTCAGAAATCTTTCCTTTTGTCGAGTATATTTTTGAACAGGTGACGTTTGCATCTGATACCTCTAGCATACCTCTGATATGCTGATATACACCTGATACCTCTAGATCTGGTTCAGTTCTTTTTCTCCTGGTCCTGTTTGTTGTCACACCCTTTTTTGCTTTTTTGGTTGCATGTTGGACATTATGTTTGGAAAACCCTAGAGGTTCTGAGTATGCTGTATGCTGTCTTCTCCAGAGTTTCCTCTGCACAGACCTCCAGTGGGGACAGAGCTGTCTGTTCACTCAGGGCCTGAGGGACTTGAGGCTGGGGGGCTCCTTGTAAGCTGAGTGTCAGCAGCCTTCACCCACCTTCCCCTCCAACCCCCGACCCCAGGGAGGAGCCCTCCAGCATCTCCATCTGGAAGCCTGGGCTGCCTCCCATGGCCCCCTCCCTTCTCTGCCGGTCCTGAAGCCCACAGTCTGTCTCCCAAGCACCACAAGGTGATTAATACTCAGCGTTCAGCCAGTTTGGGCAGAGTGTTGGGTATGTTTTCTGTGCCTCCCTTTACTTGGGGAGCTTAGTCTCCAAGATCCGGACTGACTTGTCAAGCCTGCGGTTGAATTTGTGTCTTCCCAGCCCAAGAAACTGTCCAGAGCTGTGAGCCAGACCCCTCTGCTTGACTTTTCCCCTGCCTTTTCTTCCCAGAGTCAGCTTTGTTCTGATGCCCCAAGGGAAGGAGTGCCTCTCTCAGTCTGCAGCTCCCTCACTGGGCTTTTGTTTGAAATCTTGGATTGTGGCTGCCTAACGACCTCTTTTGAAATGTATTTAGCTTCTCTAGCTCTTGGTAGGCTGACCCACAAGCTGCTTGCATCTACAACTGGAATGATGCCCCAAGGGAAGGAGTGCCTCTCTCAGTCTGCAGCTCCCTCACTGGGCTTTTGTTTGAAATCTTGGATTGTGGCTGCCTAACGACCTCTTTTGAAATGTATTTAGCTTCTCTAGCTCTTGGTAGGCTGACCCACAAGCTGCTTGCATCTACAACTGGAAGTGGGGAAGCCCTGGGTGTTTTCTCTCATCTGAAGCCACATGTAAAATACACAGTAATTCTATTGATCATCTTTGATACTGGGGTAAACAAGAACCAGGGGTCCTTGCTTATTACCCATGGTTGTGTTTCTGATCAGAATCCCCAGCTTGTCTGGGCTGTTTCAACGCCACTTGACCTTGGGAAGAAGGTGGGGCAAGCAGTCCATGGCCTGGGGACAGAGGAGCCAGTCTGCCCTCTTGCCCTGCCCCTGCCGGCCCAGGGCAGGCCTTGTGATGGCCGACTGCTGGTGGTGGTGGAGAAGGCTGAGGAGGGAGGGGTTGTGTGAACTGTATTCTGTGACGTGGTCATGCGCGGGTTTTCTTTTTCAGTTTGAAAAAATGACTGTTTTTAGTCTTCTCTCCAGTTTCACTTTCAGGTTGAAAATTAAGATTTTATACTTAAAGTTGAGCACAGTGATTTTATAGTCTTTTTGAAAGCAACAGTTAAGGTTTTCAAAAGACATCTCAGAGAACTCCAGCAGATAAAGTGAAAAAAAGAGAATGTGTTCAGGGTGAACTGCGGGCGGGACCCCAAACTGTACTCTGTCTCTCCCAGAGTCTGTAATTGCTGAGATGGGTGGCTATAGGGCCCCAAGCACCCTGGGGACCGAGGTCCTCAAGTGACAGCAGAGGTCCCGGCTGAGCCAGGAGCAGTGTGGCCTGTACCCTGGCGAGTGGAGAGCCGCGAGGCTGGGAGTGGGGCCAGGAGAGGGGGGTGGGAGACTCGGGCGTGGAGGGAGGGGCATCACCTGGCGGGGTCTGGGAGGCACTGGCTGTTGCGGCTCAAGGCAGGGACACCCCTGAACCTCCCCGGTGCAGCCCCCCGGGGCAGAGTTGTCTGGCAGCCCAGGGTCAAAGTTAAGAGGGCGAGTTCGCAGCAGATTGATGGAAGCCAGGTACCCACTGTGAATTCATTTTAAGTGCCTGGAGCGAGGTTGGTGAAGCCCTTGCTGAGCTCAAGTGAGGGAGTCAGTCAGGGAGGACCGAGCTCAGGGTAAGAGTGAGGGGCAGTTAGCGTGGTGAGTCCTTGTCACCCAGGTGGGTTCTGGGGACACCCTGAGTTCAGTGGTTCCCTTTCAGTCGCCTCACTGGGGGCTTGTCTGGGGGGTAGAGGGTGCAGAAGCCCACTTAGAAGACGTGCTCATTCCTAGTGGTGGTGGTTTCTGAAGCAGTTTCTACTATTTGGTTCGACTGTGAACCAGTATCCTTGCCGGGTCATGTTTGATGGTGGGCCTGAGCTGTGGGCACGGCCTTCCTTCTCCTGCAGCCAACACTCATCTGTCGTCATTTTGGCAGCCCCTGCCCCTTCTCTGCAGCCTTGCTGGTGGGCCTGAGCCCAGCCCCCCTGTTACCACGGAGCCCCTTGTGGCTGAGTGGGTTCCAGGTTCCAAGCTCCTGGGAGATGTGCTGGAGGCAGAGCCTTCGTGCCATTTCTTCTAGAGACAGCAGTGCTGATGGTCCTAGTGTGAGAGCAGTGTGTCTGAGAGTGGTGTGTGAGAGCGTCGTGTGTGAGAGTAGTGTGTGAGTGGTGTGTGAGAGCGGGGTGTGTGAGAGCGCTGGTCGTAGTGTGAATAGTGGTGGTCGTAGTGTGAGATCAGTGGTGATAGCTCGGGTGCTGAGGTATCTAACCGTGAACCAGCAGTTGCCCCTGAGTGGGGGGCTGCCCCCCTCCGCGAGGATGGGTCGCAGAAGGGCCCACCTATGGGCGCTTTTCCAGTGCTGCAAGCCCAAGGCAAAGGCCAAGACAAGGAAGAACTTGGCCTCGGCCCAAATCCTGGAAGCAGAGGGGCCTGAGGTGAGAGCAGCTGGGGGCTGGGCCCCTCGGATTGGCCTTCAACCGGGAAGCGTTGAGGTTGTTTCCTTTTGTTAGCCTGGTTGTGGGCCCTGCCGGCCAGGGCACTTTGGCCTTCTGGGCAGGATCGACCCCAGCAGGTTGACCTTGTAAGTGGTTGTGCAGGTGCTGCGTGGAAGATGGGCGGGGTACCCACAAGAAGGGAAACACTGGCTCGAGGAGTCACTGGGGAACGTGGACTGAGCTGTCGAGTCAGTCCATGAAGTAGAAAGGCTAAGGGCCTTCACATCTCCCATCTTACAAAGCACAGAACAGTGTGTCCAGTACCTTAATGATGGGTACCTACTGCTCATGTGTATAACATACACCCTCATAGCTTCCCGTGTCTACTACATGCCTCTTACAAGTGTTGGGCAGTGTTCTAGGTGCTGAATACTCAGTATGTAGTAGGGGATATGTAGCCCAGGAGTTTTTTATTTGTGCCAAGAAAACTCGAAGAATGAAAGACTCCATGTGGTTCAGTTTGAGCTAGTTCACCACGTGGATGGCACCGCGTGCATGAACATTGTGATCAAATACATATAACATGAATTTAACATTTTCTCCAGTTTCTTGAATGACTGGGTGACTTCAGTGGAGTCAGGCTAACAGATGGCCTTGGGGTGCCATCAGCCTTTTTCCCAGAGGGACACTCCAAAGCCTGGTGGCCTTGTAGATCTTACCTTTCTTCCTCACTCTCCCCAGCGGTTCTAGGTCACTGGTCTGTGTGTCACCGCGTGCATGAACATTGTTATCAAATACATATAACATGAATTTAACATTTGATCCAGTTTCTTGAATGACTGGGTGACTTCAGTGGAGTCAGGCTAACAGATGGCCTTGGGGTGCCATCAGCCTTTTTCCCAGAGGGACACTCAAAGCCTGGTGGCCTTGTAGATCTTACCTTTCTTCCTCACTCTCCCCAGCGGTTCTAGGTCACTGGTCTGTGTGTCGTTGAAGAATCTCTTTATCCACTTTGTTGTTAGGTTTATGTTTAGGGAAGTTTCTCAGACTGGCTTGGGTCCTGAGAAGGCAAGCTTGGATTCCGGGTTCTCCCCTGCCACGTGCCTGCCAGGTCGAGGTGGAGGCGAAGGCCAATCTGGGTTGTGGTGGTCTGTGTGGTCTTGGGGTCAGTGGATCCCCTCTTCTCTGGAGGGGCAGGGACCCCCCTTTGTGTGGAGCCTAGAGAGACTTGACAGGGTCAGTCTTCAGAGTCTCGCTCTCTTTTTAATTAGTGTTTGCATTTAGTTACTTACTCATTTCACTGTTTTCTAGGAGTTGGCAACATCTACGGAAGAACTCAATGTATGGCAGGAGCAGCTTCTTGCAAGAGAAGAAGAAATTGCTATGCTCAAAGCCGAAAGGAGGAATACCAGGGTCAGTAGGGGGATTCTCACGTGTGGACATTTGCTCTGTGGGGGTCACCGCTGGGCTCCGTGTTGCTGTCTTTAAACTCTGTCTGGTTTTTCAAGTTATTTTTCACATCTTCCCCCTGAGCAGACCAGGGTGGATCAGTGTGGGGTTCTCATACTTTGCTTCAAATTGATGATTAGAGCTAATATAATTTTAGTACATTTGAGGGGGGAGTTCTCTTAACTTAAATTTTTGTCCAAGCTATAGTTTGTGTGGGGTCTTAGTTCCCTGACCAGGGATTAAAACCCATGACCCCTGCAAAGGTGTGGAGTCTGAACTACTGGGCCACTGGGGAAGTCCACTCTAACTTTAGACTGAAATGGTGGGATTGCGACTTGCCTTAGCATGTTTCCGGCTCTAGCATGAGGCTGAGAGGAGTTATAAGGCCTGAATTCAAGCATGAGGTTGAAGGTGCTCCTTTGGCCCTGCCTTGCAGCTGCTGCTGGAGCACCTGGAGTACCTGGTTTCCAGGTATGTACCATCCCTAGGATGACGGCAGGTGAGCAGCAGGCGCAGTCCCCAGCTGGCATGACCAGCGAGGTGGAGGTGCTCAGGCACTGAAATCACTGTTTGAACACCAGAAGGCCCTGGACAAGCAGGTACGAGCCACCCGGCCATCCTGGATTTGTACCCTTGCTGCCTTGTTAGGTGGATGATGCATATGTTTATGTACTAGTTGACTTTTGAGCTTCTTGAATTCTTGTCAATACATTTTTTTCTGTAAGAAGTCAGAGTTTTATATGGTTACAAAGTGTTGCCTGTGTCCATGCTCAGTCATGTCTGAGTCTTTGCGACCCTGTGGACTGTAGCCCACCATGCTCCTCTTTTCCTGGGACTTCCCAGGCAAGAATACTGGAGTGGGTGGCCATCTTCTACTCCACGGGATCTTCCCGACCCAAGGATCAAACCTGCCCTCTTGCATTGGCAGGTGGATTCTTTACCATTGATCCACCTGGGAAGCCCCCAGTTCAAAAGTAATAGTTGGTATAAAAGTCTCAAGATTTATTATATTCTGTATATCAATTTGCAATGAAAAACTAGGTAATAGAATTATTTTAGGATAACATTTTTTTCCTCTCAAACTTAGAATTTAAAGCCGTTAATAAGCAGATTTACTTGCCGTTAAGATCAATGAGATACATTCAATGTATTCTGTTATAGTAGCCATGTATGAGGGTGAGTATACAATGGCAACCCACTCCAGTACTCCTGCCTGGAAAATCCCATGGGTGGAGGAGCCTGGTAGGCTGCAGTCTGAGGGGTTGTGAAGAGTCGGACACTGCTGAGCGACTTCCCTTTCACTTTTCACTTTCATGCATTGGAGAAGGAAATGGCAGCCCACTCCAGTGTTCTTGCCTGGAGAATCCCAGGGACAGGGGAGCCCGGTGGGCTGCCGTCTGTGGGGTCGCACAGAGTCAGACACGACTGAAGCGACTTAGCAGCAACAGCAGCACACACTAAGAAGTGCACTAGTGTATATACACACATCAGCACATGAGGAGCACGTGAAGGTGTAGTTTGTTAGAAGAATTAGGTGCCACACAGAAAGAGGTAAGCGTGATCAGGCATCATGTAACTTCAGTTAGTTCCGTTCAGTTAGTTCAGTTCAGTTCAGTCACTCAGTCGTGTCCAACTCTTTGCGACCCCATGAATCGCAGCACGCCAGGCCTCCCTGTGCATTACCATCTCCCAGAGTTCACTCAGACTCACGTCCATCGAGTCGGTGATGCCATCCAGCCATCTCATCCTCTGTCATCCCCTTCTCCTCCTGCCCCCAATCCCTCCCAGCATCAGAGTCTTTTCCGATGAGTCAACTCTTCGCATGAGGCGACCAAAGTGCTGGAGTTTCAGCTTTAGCATCTTTCCCTCCAAAGAAATCCTAGGGCTGATCTCCTTCAGAATGGACTAGTTGGATCTCCTTGCAGTCCAAGGGTTTGTCATTTGTATCCTTTCATTTTAGAAAAGTATGAAGGCTGTAGTGGTGGACATCAGATGTTATTTATCTTTCTGATTGAGGACCAGCCCACCTGGATTATTTTAATGACTAGTAGCTAGACTTGTGGCTCAGAGCTGCAGGGTCTCTTAAGTACCCCTTTCTCTAGTAGGAGACCAATTCTGACTCGAATCACCTGGTTCTATTCAGGATGGACAGCATCACCATGTCTTGTCTTTTGATGCTGTCTTTTCAGTTTTGAGTTGAGTTTTTCCAAATGGAGTTTTGCTGTCTTTACTTATTTCTTTATTCTGATTCAACTTTTTGGTTTTAACTGATGATTCTTAAAGAGAAGAATAACCCAAAAAAGATGCTAATGGACGGGGTGCCTGATGTAAATCACAAGCAAGAAAACATGCCCGGCGCCGACGGAAAGGCCTGTCCTCGGTCTGGCTCTCGTCTCACTGTCCAGTCTGTGCGGGGCTGTGGAGACCTTTCCCCAGGGCACCATGTAGGTCTGGGTGGCCGTGAGGGTCGTGGGAGCGCCAGAGTGCAGAAGGCAGTTTTGACTTTACAGATTTCCCGGAAGTGCTGCGTCCCTCCCTCCCAAAACAAGGCTAAGGTTTCCTGTTCCCCTTAGAGAACCCGCAATGGCTCTGTAAGCCGAGAGGAAGACCTGGCTCAGGTGAGCGAGCTCCAGGGAATCATCGAGAAGAAGTCACGGGAGCAGAGGCAGATGAAAGACCACCAGACGGCCCTCTCTGTCCATGTAACAGAACTGGAGAAGGACCTGGACGTGGCCAGGAAGGACCCCCTCAAGTCCAAGGAAGTGAACGTGCAGCTACAGCAGGACATCTGTGAAGTGAGTGACAGTGGACATGTCTGTTGTCCTGAGGCAGAATGTGGGTCCTTTGTTCTCCCAGTGACCTCAGCCTTGGCATGGCTGCGTGAGCAAGAACAGAGCCCTGGCGAGACTGTGACTGGCTGCCTTCCCTGCCTCTGCATCAAGGTCTCTGGAGTAGAAGAGGCCTGGTCCAGGCGGTCCGTTGGCAGTGGACCAACATGAGGGCAGCCCTGGCGCTGTGCTGCACTCTGGGTGTGGACTCCTCATTTCCACAAGTTCTAGGGGGCCCAGTGTGTTCCTCTTTTAAAAATTCATTCATCCATTCATTCATTTATTGGAGTATAGTTGCTTTACACTGCTGTGTCAACTTCTGCTATATAGCAGAGTGAACCAATCATATATATATATACACACACACATATCTCTGTTTTGTAGATTTCCTACCCATTAACTTCACCTCAGAGCACTGAGTAGACTTCCTTGTGTCCTGAGTAGACTTCCACTATGTTCTTACTCGTTGTTGACTTTATGCACAGTATCAGCAGTGTATATATGTCAACCCCAGTCTCCCAGGTCATCCCCCTCCCTGCCTGTTGAATGTATTCCTGATGATGCTGAAATTTCCTTCTGATTCACTCAGGCGAATCTGAATGTCTGTGGAGCCCGTTCTCTGGGAGAGATGGGAGCATACTGTGTGGGCTCTGCTGAGGCAGCTTGCCTGGCCATCTTCTCTCATTTTCTGAGGTTCTGCTCCTTGAAGGGATGTGTGACAGTGNCTACCTGCCTGTTGAATGTGTTCCCGATGATGCTGAAATTTCCTTCTGATTCACTCAGGTGAATCTGAATGTCTGTGGAGCCCATTCTCTGGGAGAGATGGGAGCATACTGTGTGGGCTCTGCTGAGGCAGCTTGCCTGGCCATCTTCTCTCATTTTCTGAGGTTCTGCTCCTTGAAGGGATGTGTGACAGTGATACCGGTGGTCAGACAACTCGAGTGGTGTTTGTTCCCCCTTAGGTCCTCAGGCCCAAGCTGTGTGACCATGCAGAATCAGGATGTTTCTGGTGGTCGTGTCTGCAGGTGTCATGATTTATGAGAAACTCCCTAATGGTCAATGTGAAAACAGAAGAGTGCTGGGTGCTCAGGCCCCCTCCTGTGAGCCTTGCCTCTCCTTTGTGTACAGACAGACAGCACCCACCCTGCCCCTCTGCACCCCCGTGAGACCATCTCAGAGAGAACCCGTCCAGCATGTGTTACAGCAGGTGTACTTAATAGTAGCTTGGTGTGAGTAATTCTGTGTGAGAACTCAAAACAGAAATATTTGCATGTGTTTGTATAACCTGTTTACACTACTCTTTGGCAACAGGAGGAGATTAGGTGGCAGAGATTAATACGTAGAGAATTCTGGAAAAAAGCATTTTTAAGACCTTTCACTTTTAATGTTAGGACAACATCAGTTACTTAGTGAGCACAGAGGGAGCTGAAATGGATTTTGAGCCGGCAGACAGGAGTCGCACCAGCAGCAAGCTCTGCTCCTGGTTTGAGCGTTTCCTACATGCAGTGTAACTGCTTTAGAAGAACTAGGCTTGAGAAGGCTGCTCCCAGTTATGTTACACTTTGACTTCTGTTTCCACTCATTAATCTTCTTACTTTAATTTTGAGGAAATTGCATGAAATTTTTCCAACTTTTACCCGAGGAGATGAGCCTCATAGCTCCGTGTTGGACCTGTTGAAGGTCCCTGCCTGTTCTGGGTCAAGTCCGCCTGTATGGTGTAGGAGACAGAGGTCCTCATTTCATACCAGATACCTTCCCTCTTGGAATTCTTGCCGTGACAGAGTAGTTTAGTGTACTTTTTGTTTGCTGTTTGGGTTTATTATGTAGAAAAGAAGCTTGGTAAATTGAGTGGCCAGACAGATGTTAAGACAGATGGGTGCCATGGTGGCAAATGTGACATTTGAGGTAGGCGCGGTTTTGCTCACAGCTCAGAAAACTGCCATGTCTAGGACTTTAATTTTGAGGATGCTAATTTTATGTTTGATTTGAAACTTAGGATTTAGTCGAGCTTTGTTACTCTTAAGGCTATCAGAGTATTCTATGAAAATGACTTACCTTTGCTCCTCTGCAATGCCTGGTGTAGGCTATGGCCCAGAAGGAGGACATGGAGAAGAGAATCACTGCACTCGAGAAACGTTACCTCGCTGTACAGGGCTAAGCCATCTCTGCACAACCTTGATGATAAACTTGAAAATGAAATCACAAATAAGGATTCTGTGCATTGACAGGTAATAGCTTTTACTGAACTGTGTCTGACTTTTATAGTAGTGAATACTGAGGAAGGAAGGTAAAGACCTTTTCATGTGAGTCCCATGTTGGAAATCAAGTCCCAATGTAAAGTTCTTAGGACCCTAAAATA
>SJXQ01008346.1:56068-103798 GCA_006408695.1 Aepyceros melampus | reverse complement strand
GTTAGCTGCATTGTTAGTCAGCATATAATTAAACTAACTGTGAATCATTTAGCGGCATGTGAAGTGGGAACTAGTCCATTTTGTGGTCTTTTGAGACCCTGCTTTTATAATTTGCATCATTGGCTAGGTAGTTGATATTTAAAATGCTTTGACGCTTTCTCTGTGGTCTCATGATTGATTGCTTTCCGAGTGTTTCTCAAAGAACAGTTCTGTATATTTCGTCCTGTTGGAGTTCTCTGACGGTGTGTCTGCTTTCACCACTGGTTTTGATTTCCTGGCTCATCCTGTTGCCTGCTTAGTGGTTGTCCATCCAGACCCCAGCTTCCCACCACTGCCCCGCCTCGCCCCCGAGGCTGTAGTTTACCCATCCATCTCCCCTTCCCCGTCCTCCCACCTGCTCTGGTCATAGCAGTGCTGTGCTCCACAGCAGGTGTCCCCTTCGTCGGGTTTGTGCGTTGTCTTCATGTCTCATCAAATGGTGTTTTTCCCCCATAGCAGTAAGTTTGAATGAGCCTATCACTATGCAGTTACAAGCATAATGCAGACGGATCGTAAACCACATACCATGTGTAATTCATAAATGAGATTATCCTTACCTAAAGAAATGATCTACTTAAGTGTAGAATGAATGGACTTCTCCCAGTGACCTCAGCCTCGGCATGGCTGCGTGAGCAAGAGCAGAGCCCTGGCGAGACTGCGACTGGCTGCCTTCCCCGCCTCTGCGTCGAGGTCTCTGGGGTAGAAGAGGCCTGGTCCAGGCGGTCCGTTGGCAGTGGACCAACATGAGGGCAGCCCTGGCGCCGTGCTGCACCCTGGGTGTGGACTCCTCATTTCCACAAGTTCTAGGGGGCCCAGTGTGTTCCGCTTTTAAAAATACATTCATACATTCATTCATTTATTGGCTGTCTCTTATACACATCTCATGTATGGATGTGAGAGTTGGACTGTGAAGAAGGCTGAGCGCAGAAGAATTGATGCTTTTGAACTGTGGTGTTGGAGAAGACTCTTGAGAGTCCCTTGGATTGCAAGGAGATCCAACCAGTCCATTCTGAAGGAGATCAGCCCTGGGATTTCTTTCGAAGGAATGATGCTAAAACTGAAGCTCCAGTACTTTGGCCACCTTATGCGAAGAGTTGACTCATTGGAAAAGACCCTGATGCTGGGAGGGATTGGGGGCAGGAGGAGAAAGGGACGACCGAGGATGAGATGGCTGGATGGCATCATGGACTCGATGGACGTGAGTCTGAGTGAACTCCGGGAGTTGGTGATGGACAGGGAAGCCTGGCGTACTGCGATTCATGGGGTCGCAAAGAGTCGGACACGACTGCGCGACTGAACTGAACTGAACTGAATAGTTTTATGCATATATCATCCAGTAGTTTTTCTAATATATTTGAGGTATAATTCTAGAAGTAGGGTGACGGGTCAAAGGGAAAATGCATCTATAGTTGTGCTTGATTTTATCGTTTAGTCACTAAGTTGTGTCTGATTCTTTGTCACCTCATGGACTGTAGCCCACCAGGTTCATTTGTCCATGGGATTTTCCAGGCAAGAAGACTGGAGTGGGGTAACATTTACTTCTCCAGGGGATCTTCCCAACCCAGGGATCAAACCCAGGATTGAATCTGCATCTCCTGTATTGGCAGCTGAATTCTTTACTGCTGAGGCACCAATAGATATCACCAAATTTCTGTTCCTAAGAATATTGTTCTGAACCACTCAGAACTAGTGTGTCCTAAATGCCTGCTGTATGCTCAACACTGTGACGAGCTGTTTGAATATTAACAGCTGGGAGATTGCACTGCATTTGATATTTAGAAAATGTGATTGCTTTGCTAATCAGCTAGGTTTTCAGCTTGCCTGAGCCTCTGGCTTCCCTTCTTCTCTTTGAAATGATACTCAGGTGGTATAAGCACATCAGAGCCATGGGTATGAGCCATTCTCCTCAGAATGAGTCCAGAGATATTGTGAAGCTACATGACCTGAAGCGAGATTTTGATCTGTAGCTAGAGATAATATCTATATGTTAGGTTTTACCTGCCTCCTGAAAAACCTGTATGCAAGCCAAGAAGCAACAGTTAGAACTGGACATGAAACAATGGACTGGTTCAAAAATGGGAAAGAAGTACATCAAGGTTGTATATTGTCACCCTGCTGATTTAACTTATATGCAGAGTACATCATGTTAAACACCAAGCTGGATGATGCACAAGCTGGAATCAAAACTGCCAGGAGGAATATCCTTAACCTCAGATACGCAGATGACATCACTCATCAGGCAGAAAGTAAAGAGAAACTAAAGAGCCTCTTGATGAAGGTGAAAGAGGAGAGTGAAAAAACTGGCTTAAAATATTAAAAAAACTAAGATCATGGAATCTAGTCCCATAACTTCCTGGCAAATAGATGAGGGGTGGGAATGGAAGCAGTGACAGACTTTACTTTCTGGGCTCTGAAATCACTGCAGGTGGTGACTGCTGCCATGAAATTAAAAGATGCTTGCTCCTTGGAAGAAAAGCTATGACCAACCTAGACAATGTATGCAAAAGCAGAGACATCACTTTGCAAAAAAAAGATCCATCTAATCAAAGCTGTAATTTTCCCAGTAGTCATGTACGGATGTGAGAGTTGGACCGTAAAGAAGGTTGAGCGTCAAAGAATTGATGATTTCGAAATGTGGTGCTGGAGAAGACTCTTGAGAATCCCTTGGACAGCAAGGAGATCAAACCAGTCAATCCTGAAGGAAATTAACCCTGAATATTCATTGGAAATACTGATGCTGAAGCTCCAATCATTTGGCCACCTGATGTGAAAAGTTGACTCATTGGAAAAAACCCTGATGCTGGGAAAGATTGAGGGCAAAAAAAGAAAAGGGGATGACAGAAGATGAGATGGTCGGATGGCATCACTGACTCAATAGACATGAATGTGAGCTAACTCTAGGAGATAGGGAAGGGCAGGGAAGCCTGGCATGCTGCAGTCCACGGCGTTGCAAAGAGTTGGGCCGGACTGAGCAACGAAACAATAACAAAAGCCCTGGTAGACAGATGGTTCCAAGAATAAAATCTATCACATATGTGGGACTTAAACACAGCAACCGAGAATGAAAGAAAACCCCCGTCAGTATTTCTGGGTACAGACTCTGATGAAGCTTATACTAGAGATTTGTAGCTGGGAGATTAGAGGTATACAGTCCTTACAATCCAACTCCATAGTTCCAGCTCCTTCCTGAATTTGCTTTCCAAGTTCCTCTTCTATCATTAAAAACTGTCTCAGGTGGGTGCTCCCATTTTCCATTTTTTAGATCACTTTTCCATACGTGAAGCTGTAGGTGGGAGTAGGAATCTTCCCCCTTACCTTACTTATCTTATTTAATCCTTATAACAATAATGAATGAAAGAAAACCCCCGTCAGTATTTCTGGGTACAGACTCTGATGAAGCTTATACTAGAGATTTGTAGCTGGGAGATTAGAGGTATACAGTCCTTACAATCCAACTCCATAGTTCCAGCTCCTTCCTGAATTTGCTTTCCAAGTTCCTCTTCTATCATTAAAAACTGTCTCAGGTGGGTGCTCCCATTTTCCATTTTTTAGATCACTTTTCCATACGTGAAGCTGTAGGTGGGAGTAGGAATCTTCCCCCTTACCTTACTTATCTTATTTAATCCTTATAACAATAATTCTATGAGGCAGGTTATTTGCACTTTCTAGATGAGAAACCTCCAGTACTCTTGTCTGGAAAATCCCATGGATGGGGAGCCTGGTGGGCTGCAGTCCATGGAGTCGCTAGGAGTCAGACATGACTGAGCGACTTCACTTTCACTTTTCACTTTCATGCATTGGAGAAGGAAACGGCAACCCGCTCCAGTGTTCTGCCTGGAGAATCCCAGGGACAGGGGAGCCTGGTGGGCTGCTGACTATGGGATCGCACAGAGTCGGACACGACTGAAGTGACTTAGCAGCAGCAGCAGCAGCAGATGAGAAACACAAGGTTCAGAAAGGATAGGTTATGGGCCCATTTGAAAATATTATGTAAGTAGTGAAGTCAACCTGGAGAGGGCAATGGGACCCGACTCCAGTACTCTTGCCTGGAAAATCGCATGGAAAGAGCAGCCTGGAAGGCTGCAGTCCATGGGGTCGCTGAAGGTCAGACACGACTGAGCGACTTCACTTTCACTTTTCACTTTCATGCATTGGAGAAGGAACCCACTGGAGTGGCAACCCACTCCAGTGTTCTTGCCTGGAGAATCCCAGGATGAGGGAGCCTGGTGGACTGCTGTCTATGGGATCGCACAGAGCTGGACACGACTGAAGCGACTTAGCAGCAGCAGCAGCAGTGAAGTCAACCTATGTCTTTAACTCCCGTACTGAGATCCAAAGCCTGTGAGGGGGACAGGCTCCAAGGATTGTACCCTCTTATCATCGTAGCCTCTAATTTTCATGTTTTTTACTCTGAGGAAGGGGACGCTAGGAAGGATGTTGGGCTGGATAAGAGCTGGTGCCATAGGTTCATTTTTCTCATTGAAGTTCCAGGGATCATAATTTATCCCTGCTTGTGCTGTCCTCCTCAGCCATTGCCTTCCAAGGTTTTGGAATCTAACGGCATCTGAATCATTACTATGTGCTATTCCAAGTGATATGACTTCACCAGAAGTCACAGTGTGCAGTGTGAAGGCAGGGTAGACCCTGATTTCACAGCCTAACATTCTAGAGGGATATCTTGACAGTTTTTTCCATCAACGTCATGAAAGATTCCTAGGAATAATTCTGCTTGTGGTACTGGACCCAGGATGTGGCTGGGACACATTTTAGAGGAAGAACATGGAAGCTTGAACCTGTGGACTTAACCTTTTACTCAATGTAATGCTAAGCTCTTCTGGGAAATTTATAGGGAAAAAACAATAAATGATCTATCACCCAGACTGTACACCATCCTGAATTCTGTTTAATGATAAAGAGATCATATATTCACCGAAGCCAAAGACCAGAAAGTCATTCTACATTCTTCCTTTTCTTTTTCTCCATTCATCTAAGCAGTCACTAAGCCCTCTTAGTTTCAGCATATTAATTTTTTCTCAACTCACCTCCATAGCCTTAGTTCAAGTCTTTGGTATTAGTTGCTTCAATTATCTCCTAACTATCACTTCTTTCTAATTCAGCCGGCAAACCTGATCATGTCACTCTCATTTTTAAAGTACCTTTCACATCTCCCCATGGCCCAGAGTATCCAAACTCCTTAGCACATAAAGAAGCTGCTCCCAAATCCCCAGCCTGCGGTCTATCCCTGCCAATTTCTGTGGCTTAACATACCAGACATTTATTTCTTAGTCACACCAAGTCCCCTGTGGGACCGCATCCCCACAAAGGGGGTGAGAAGTGTAACCTTTCATGTGCTTAGGAAAAAAAAGAGCCAGAAACTGTTAAACAGTAGTAACGTCCACCATGCGCTGTGGGCTCCTTAGCAAACCCTGCCGTGCAACGCTTCTGTACCTCTGCACATGCTGCTCTCACTCGCGGAATGCCTCTCTCCTCCTTCCTTTCTCATTTCTCCTACCCTTTCTTTCTCTGACAACGTATCTCCTGGGAAGCTCTCCTACTTGGTTTTTGGAATCTAGAATTTGTCTCCTCCATGAAGCCTTTCTTTATGGTCTTAGGCCCAAAGATGGATGATTTATACCCTCTTTGGTGCCATAACACTCTTAGGACAAGTTACTGACTTTGCATGTTGAGATGGTTTGTTGATTTGTTCTTCCTGCCTACCAAGATCTTCACACAGACCCTGGCTGTGGCAGTTGCCCAGTGAGTGTGTACAGAACGACACTGAGTGAGTGAATGTGGTCCTTACTCGGAAAAGCCCAGGTCTTTCTTATGGGCCCCATATCCATTAAACTTTCCACAACCAATGAGGTTGGATGCATGGTCCCTGTAAGAGCTTATTTTTTCAGTTTCTCTAAACCATCCACCTGTGTGTCAAAGGAGCTTGCTGTCTCCTTGGACCTAGCAAGCACTTACATGGAGCACATAAGAGGTTAGGTTAATTCTTCAGATTCCTGTGAATATATTCTTCCCACTCATTCTTGAGGCTAAGCCCAGAGTTAACAGAAGAGGGGAATAATGCTAAGGGAGTAGGAACTTTGGAAAATGGAAGAAAATGTGAAAAGTGGCTTAGATCATCAGGGGAGTAAAGGCATTTCTTCCCTTTCCCTCTTGGGTATAATCACCATAGTGTTATTATTCACTCAGTCATGTCCAACTCTTTGAGACTGCATGGACTGTAGCCCACAAGACTCCTCCATCCATGGGATTTTCCAGGCAAGAATACTGGAGTGGGTTGTCATTTCCTTCTGCAAAGGATATTCTTGACCCAGGGATTGAACCCGCATCTCCTGTGTCTCCTGCATTGTAGATGGATTCTTTACCCGCTGAGCCTTGGGGGAAGTCTCTATGTCAACCTCTGTACAATGAGACTCCTACTGACCATTTACCCATTGGATCCTGAGGGAAAGAGATGTTAACATCAATTCTCTTTCCTTCAACTGCATCTGGGCTTCTCCCACTAATGTGGCTGTTTCCACTGGACTCTATTTCTAGTAGGGCTTAACTGAGTACACCTCAACAATGCTCATTCTATAAACTTTGTCTCAAACCACCTGGCTTCTTCTTTCCTGTCCTTGAAAACTAATTTTATAACTAATATTCCAGTTTTCTCTGGAGATCCAGTTTATGGGCAAGGCCATGCTAACCAGGGTTCCTGGTGAACTATAATGATAATAATTGGTATTCCCTTCTTCTTAGTATCTTTCGGGTAGTTTGCTTCTAGGATATTCTCCCCCTCATTTTCCTTCTCTATCATCAAGACTCATTTTACTGTCCTCATTTCACATACTCAAAGGCTCAGAGTGAGTGAGTGTGACATATGTGCTTCCCTCTGGCTAGCTGGCCTTCTAGATGAACATCCACGGTAGATTTAATTAGCTCAATGTTTACCTCTGCTTTGTGCTCATTAATAAAGATATCACAGCAAAGCATACTCCCGTAACAGCCCGCCTAAGCCACATCCAGCTGTATAAATGTGAAAAGAGGGCAATGTGATTATTTGTGTGATAACTGACATAATAATATGTTTATAACCATTTCCTCAGAAGATCAGCAGCCTCTTCAGAAGCAATTGTCATACCATTATTACTCTCAAAACCACATTTTAAAAATCAATAAAGCACTTAAGATTACAAAAAATTCCCTTCACTGTTTCACCTTCTCCACATCTTCTCTTTGATCCAGAGCCCCTAAATCAGAAGAAAATGAAAATGAAGTCAAAAGTACAGAGCTGGATGAAGAGAATAGGAATGGTGAGCAAGCTGGTCATCAATGGCTCCCTGCCATGGGTTGGACCATACCTTGTTTGCTGTGCCTTGAAAGTGACTGTTCAGGGTGTTTTTAATTACCAATTATTTACTCATCTAAATCAGCTTGAATTCATGTTTGAGAGGGAAGATTTCATTAACCAATTTAGAAACCCCCATCTGCAATATTTACTATGAATTCTTCAGTTATTAATTCCAGAGGTCCAAGGGTATTTGGACAATGCAAAGAATTCTTGTATGTGAAATATCTCAGTAGGATCACTGAACATGATTGCTATACATTGCCAGTATAACTAGTGATAAGAATGTAAACTGTCTTCCCATAGAGATGCCCCCAAGACATCTGTAGAAAGGGTAAAAGGGACACAGAATACACTTGGGAGGGGGACACAGCGGTAATAGCAACAATAACTTACAGTCGTTTACATGGAGGCTTTTATTAGGGAGGCCTCAAAGATTTTAAAAGCACCCCGATGATTTGGATTCAATCGATCAGGGGCCGAGTCCAGGCATGTGTATTTTGAGAAAGCTCTCTTTGGGTACCTCTTCCTTTGAAGAAGCACTGACAGTACTTCATGGTTTTCAAAGCTCTTTTCCTCCTGTGCAACTACGTGATGAGACTGCTTCCACACTGTCAGATTCAGGGTCACTTTTCTTATCTCTTGGCCTCTCAGTTGACCACTCACCCCTGGTCAGACACTCTTCTCTTTTCTTGCCTTCAGGGACACCACACTCTTCTGCTTTTCCTCTGACTTCAGTGACTACTGCTTCTGTCTCTTTTGCTGCATCCTCTTCTTCACCATCATCTAAATATTGAAGATCTCTGGGGCTCAGTCCCTGTGTATCTTCTCTTAGGTAATTCATCTAGCTCCATGGCTGTAAACAACTCCTCTATGCATGAATTCCTCATTTCTATCTCCATCTCCTACCTGCCTCCTGAATTCTGGACCCCAATATCCAACTACCTGGCTAACATTTCTCCTTGGATACTTAAAAGACATTGCAAAGTGAAAGCGTCTTAAAAAAAGAAAAGAATCATTGATCCCTCCAAACCTGTACCTTTCCTAGGCTTCCCCATTTCACTCAACCAGCTGCTCAAGCCAAAAATCTGATCTAACCTTTATTCTTGTTTTCCCCTCATATCCAATCCATCAGGAAGACTCATAACTGAGTAGTATCCATTCTTTTCCATCTCTCTCCTACTACCCTGGACCAATTTATCATCATCATCTACCTGGACTCATGCAACAGCCTCCTGACTTGTTTTCTTCTTTCTGCTTGGTTTTCACTTTCCTCAGAGTGACTACAGAAATCTTTTTAAAACAAAAATAAAATCATGACATTCCCTCTCTCATGAAACCATTCCTATGGCTTCCTATCTCTCTTAGAAAAAAAAAAATCTCAATGTATTACCTGGATTTACAAAGGGCTACAGGACCCTGGCTCCTGGCTCCCTCTCCTCTTCACTCATCACATTCCACCCATGGCGTTTTAAATTTCTGGAATACTACAACTTTGTTAATGTAAAAGGACCTTTGAAATATATCTGTCTTCTACTGATTGACCTTCCCATCAACTTTGCCTGGATGATCCCTTCCTGTTATTCAGAACTCAGCTTAATGCTACTTCTTCAGAGATACGTGCTCTGACTACCTCCACCCCAGTCTAAAGCAAATGTCCAGTCACTTCTTCCACACTCCCCTGTTCATTCGTCTGCATACTATATCAGTTCAGTTCAGTTCAGTTCAGTTACTCAGTTGTGTCCAACTCTTTGCAACCCCAGGGACTGCAGCATACCAGGCTTCCCTGTCCATCACCAACTACTGGAGCTTACTCAAACTCATGTCCATCAAGTTGGTGATGCCATCCAACATTCTCATCCTCTGTCGTCGCCTTCTCCTCCTGCCTTCAATCTTGCCCAGCATCAGGGTCTTTTCCAATGAGTCAGTTCTTCACATCAGGTGGCCAAAGTATTGGAGCCTCAGCTTCAGCATTAGGCTTTCCAAAGAATATTCAGGACTGAATTCCTTTAGGATTGACTGGTTTGATCTCCTTGCAATTCAAGGGACTCTCAAGAGTCTCCTCCAATACCACAGTTCAAAAGCATCAATTCTTCAGTGCTCAGCTTTCTTTATACTCCAACTCTCACATCCACACATGACTATTGGAAAAACCATAGTTTTGACTAGATGGGCCTTTGTCAACAAAATAGTGTCTCTTTTTTTTAATATGCTGTCTAGGTTGGTCATAGCTTTTCTTCCAAGAAGCAAGCATCTTTTAATTTCACTGCAGTCACCATGGCTGCAGTCACCATGGCTGCAGTCACCATCTGCAGTGATTTTGGAGCTGAAAAAATACAGTCTGTCATCATTTCCATTGTTTCCCCATCTATTTGCCATAAAGTGATGGGACCAGATGCCATGATCTTAGTTTTCTGAATGTTGAGTTTTAAGCCAACTTTCTCACTCTCATCAAGAGGCTCTTTAGTTCTTCGCTTTCTATAATTTTGAGCATTACCTTGCTAGCATGTGAGATGAGTGCAATTGTGTGGTAGTTTGAACATTCTTTGGTATTGCCTTTCTTTGGGATTGGAATGAAAACTAACCTTTCCAGTCCTGTGGCCACTGCTGAGCTTTCCAAATTGCAGGCATATTGAGTGCAGCACTTTAGCAGCAGCATCTTTTAGGATTTGAAATAGCTCAAAAGCATACTATTTACACCCTATTTATTAGTTTTCATTTATGTATGTACCTTAGAATGAAAGGAGAGATTTTGTCTCATGTGCATTTGAGATATTTCCAACCCTAGATAATTGTTTAATGGATAAACCAATTTAGTTAAACTGTATCAATCTGGCTGTGAAGGAGGCTTGATCACTCCTTTTTTACAGATGAGAAAAATGTCATCCATGTGGGCCATGTGACTTGCTCAAGGTCCCATAGCTAGATCAGTGGCCAGACAAAAGTTTCAAGTCTTACCCCAGTTTTCTTTCCTACATATGTTGACACTGCCACTACTTGGGAAATTTTACATTGAAAAAACAAAGCTAGTGGAGGTGATGGAATTCCAGTTAAACTATTTCAAATGCCAAAAGATGATGCTGTGAAAGTGCTACACTCAATATGCCAGCAAATTTGAAAAACTCAGTAGTGGCCACAGGACTGGAAAATGTCAGTTTTCATTCCAATCCAACAAAGAAGGGCAATGCCAAAGAATGTTCAAACTACCACATAATTGCACTCATTTTACATGCTAGCAAGGTAATGCTCAAAATCCTTCAAGCTAAGCTTCAACAGTATGTGAACCGAGAACTTCCAGATGTACAAGCTGGGTTTAGAAAAGGCAGAGGAACCAGAGATCAAATTGCCAATATTTGATGGATCATAGAGAAAGCAAGGGAATTCCAGAAAAAAACATCTGCTTCATTGACTATGTTAAAGCCTTTGAATGTGTGAATCATGACGAACTGTGGAAAATTCTTCAAGAGATGGAAAATCAGACCACCTTACCTGCCACCTAAGAAATCAGGTCAAGAATCAACAGACTCTTACCTACCTGCTACCCTGCTCCTGGTCTCTTCAAGCTGAGAAAGTGCTTCTAGACTCAGCTCACACCAAGCTCAGGAAGCCAAGAAAGACATCTGTCTACATGGAGTCTGCAGACTCTGTTTGGAAAGAGGAACCAGAAAGAACTATAGACTGTCTTGAAGAAATACCACAGCTGGGTTTGGAATTTTAGGACTATCTTCCTGGCTCCTGTGTGTGGTGGATTCAGAAGAGATCAAGCCTTTGGAGTGGGAGCACTGACTCAAAGAACCAGAGAACTAACCCTAGGGAGTATCAAATAGTGAGAACTCACACGAAGGAAACCACTTGAATACAACATCTGGCATCATCCAACCACCAGTAGCACCTTGTGCAGGACACCACATCGAAACAAAAAACAAAACAAAAATACAAACCCAATCATCAGCAGACAGGATTTCCACCTCACTCAGCCTTGACCATCAGAGGAAAAACAAACAAACAAAAACTTAGCACAAATCTCACCCTATACGAAGCTTACATGAACCACTGGACCAAACTTAGGAGGGCAGAAATGAAAGGGAAGAATGAATTCAACCTTGAAGCCTGGGAAAAAGAGACCTCAAACACAACAAGTTAAAAAAATAATAATGAAAATGTAGAGAAATACTACATGAATGAAGGAACAAACTAGAAACACAGAAGTCCAAATAAATGAAGAGGAAATAGGCAAACTACCTGAAAAAGAATTCAGAATAATGATAGAAAAGATGATCAAAAACCTTGAAAACAAAGTGGAGAAAATGCAAGAATCAATTAATAAAGACTTAGAAGAATTAAAGAATAAACACATACATATAAACAACACAATTACTGAAATTAAAAATACTCTAGAAGGAATCAAGAGTGGAATATCTGAAGCAGAAGAACAAATCAGTGAGCTGGAAGATAAAATGTTGGAAATAACTTTAGAAGAGTAGAATAAAGTAAAATGAATGAAAAGAACTAGGATAGTCTCAGAGATCTCTGGGACAATATCAAATGCACCAACATTTGAATTAGAGGGGTCCCAGAAGAAGAGAAAAAGAAAGGGTATGAGAAAATTTTTGAAGAGATTATAGTTTAAAATTCCCCAACATGGAAAAAGAAATAGTCAATCAATCCAAGAGGCAGAAAGAGTCCCATACAGGATAAACCCAAGGAGAAACCTGCCAAGACACATACTAATCAAACTAACAAAGACAAAACAGAAAGAAAGCATTTTAAAAGCAGCAAGGGAGAAGCAATAAGTAACACAAGTGAAACCCCATATACTTAACAGCTCATCTTTCAGGAGAAACTCTCCTGGCCAGAAGGGAATGGCAGGATATATGTAAAGTATTGAAAAGGAAAAATCTACAACCAAGATTACTGTACCCAGCAAAGATCTCATTCAAAATTGATGGAGAAATCAAAAGTTTTTCAGACAAGCAAAAGTTAAGAGAATTCAGTACCACAAAACCAGCTTTACAACAAGTGTAAAAGGGACTTATATAGCCAAGAAATACAAGAGAAGAAAAAAGATCTACATAGTCAACTCCAAACAATTAAAAAAAATGGCAATAGGAACATATATATCAATAATTACTTTAAATGTAAAAGGATTAAATTCTCCCACCAAAAGACTCAGACTAGTTGAATGGATACAAAAACAAGACCCATATATATGCTGTCCACAAACCCACTTTAGACCTCAAGACACATATTGACTGAAAGTGAGAGGATGGAAAAATATATTCCATGTAAATGGGAAGCAAAAGAAAGCTGGAGTACCAATGCTCATATCAGACAAAATAGACCTTAAAATAAAGAAGATTACAAGAGATAAGGAAAGACACAACATAATGATCAAGGGATCAATCCAAGAGGAAGACATAACAATTGTAAATATCTATGCGACTTCCCTTTCACTTTTCACTTTAAAGCATTGGAGAAGGAAATGGCAACCCACTCCAGTGTTCTTGCCTGGAGAATCCCAGAGATGGGGGAGCCTGGTGGCCTGCCATCTATGGGGTCACACAGAGTCGAACACTACTGAAGTGACTTAGCAACAGCAGCAGCATGCTAAGCTGGAGTACCAATGCTCATATCAGACAAAATAGACCTTAAAATAAAGAAGATTACAAGAGATAAGGAAAGACACAACATAATGATCAAGGGATCAATCCAAGAGGAAGACATAACAATTGTAAATATCTATGCAACTTCCCTTTCACTTTTCACTTTAAAGCATTGGAGAAGGAAATGGCAACCCACTCCAGTGCTCTTGCCTGGAGAATCCCAGGGATGGGGGAGCCTGGTGGCCTGCCATCTGTGGGGTCACACAGAGTCGAACATGACTGAAGTGACTTAGCAGCAGCAGCAGCATGCACTCAACGTAAGAGCACCTCACTATATAAGACAAACACTAATAGAAATAAAAGGAGAAATTGACAAGAACACAATAATAGTAGGATACTTTAACACCCCACTCACACCAATGGGCAGATCATCAAAGCAGAAAATTAATAAGGAAGCACAAGTCTTAAATGATACATTAGACAAAATGGATCTCATTGATATCTTCAGGACATTCCATCCAAATGCAGAAGAATACACCTTCTCCTCAAGTGCACATGGAACATTCTCCAGGATAGACCACATCCTGGGTCACAAATTAGACCTCAGTAAATTTAAGAAAATTGAAATTGTATCAGGCATATTCTCTGACCACAACGCTATGAGACTAGATATCAATTACAAGGAAAAAAAAAAACCTGTAAGAAACACAAACGCATGGAGATTAAACAACATGTTTCTAAATAACCAACAGGTTACTGAAGAAATCAAAAGGGAAATCAAAAAATTTCTAGAAAAAAATGACAATGAAAACACGACAACTCAAAACCTATGGGATGTTGCAAAAGCAGTTCTAAGAGAGATGTTTATAGAAATACAATCCTATCTCAAGAAACAAGAAAAACATTGAATAGAAAACCTAACTTTACATCTAAAAAAACTGGAATGAGAAGAAAAAATACCGCAAAATTAGCAGAAGAAAAGAAATCATAAAGGTCCAAGCATAAATAAATGCAAAAGAAAGGAAAGAAACAATAGTAAAGATTAATAAAACTAAAAGTTGGTTTTTTGAGATGATAAACAAAACTGACAAGCCTTTAGCCGGACTCATCAAGAAAGAAAGAGAGAAGAATCAAATCAACAAAATTAGAAATGAAAAAGGAGAGGTTACAACAGACAACGCAGACATACAAAGGTTATGAGACTATTATCAACAACTATATGGCAACACAATGGGTAACCCAGAAGAAATGGACAGATTCTTAGAAAAGTTCAATCCTCCAAGACTGAACCAGGAAGAAATAGAAATTATGAACAACCCAATTACATGCACTAAAACTGAAGCTGTGATTTAAAAAAAAAAAAAACCTCTCAAAAAACAAAACCCCAGAACCATATGGCTTCACAGGAGAATTCTATCAAACATTTAGAGAAGAGCTAATGCCTATCCTAAAACTCTTCCAAAAAATTTCAGAGGAAGGAATGTTTCCAAACTCATTCATGAGGCCACCATCACCCTGATTCAAAACCAGATAAAGACAACACAAAAAAGAAAACTATAGGCCAATATCACTGATGAACATAGATGCAAAAATCCTCAACAAAATTTTAGCAAACAGAATTCAGCAACACATCAAAAAGCTTATACACCATGATCAAGTTGGATTTATTCCAGGAATGCAAGGATTCTTCAGTATATGCAAATCAATCAATGTGATATACCATAGTAACAAATAGAAAGATAAAATCCATATGATAATCTCAATAGATGCAGAAAAAGCCTTTGGCAAAATTCAGCACCTATTTATGATTAAAACTTTTTGAAAAATGGGCATAGAAGGAACCTACCTCAACATAGCAAAGGCCATATATGATAAGCCTACAGCAAACATTATCCTCAATGGTGAAACTCTGAAAGCATTCCACCTAAGATCAGGAAAAAGACAAGGGTGTGCACTTTCACCACTATTATTCAACACAGTTTTGGAAGTCCTAGCTACAGCAATCAGGGAAGAAAAACAAATAAAAGGAATCCGATCTGGATCGGAAAAGAAGAACTAAAGCTCTCACTGTTTGCAGATGACATGCTACTGTACAGAGAAAACCCTAAAGATACTATCAGAAAAGTACTAGAACCAATCAGTAAATTTAGCAAAGTTGAAGGATACAAAATAAATACACAGAAATCACTTGCATTTCTATATACTAACAATGAAAAATCAGGAAGAGAAATTAAGGAATCAATCCCATTCACCATTGCAACAAAAAGAATTAAATATCTAGGAATAAACTTACCTAAGGAGACAAAAGAACTGTACAGAGAAAACTGTAAGACACTAATGGACTGGAAGAAACACAAGCTGGAATCAAGATTGCTGGGAGAAATATCAATAACCTCAGATACACAGATGACACCATCCTTAGGGCAGAAAGTGAAGAGGAACTAAAACCCCTCTTGATGAAAGAGAAAGAGAAGAGTGAAAAAATTGGCTTAAAGCTCAACATTCAGAGAACGAAGATCATGGCATCCGGTCCCATCACTTCATGGGAAACAGATGGGGAAACAGTGGAAACAGTGTCAGACTTTATTTTTCTGGGCTCCAAAATCACTGCAGATGGTGATTGCAGCCATGAAATTAAAAGACGCTTACTCCTTGGAAGGAAAGTTATGACCAACCTTGATAGCATATTAAAAAGCAGAGACATTACTTTGCCGACTAAGGTCTGTCTAGTCAAGGCTATGGTTTCCTCTGAACCCCAAATGCAGGGATTGTCTCAGGGTCAGAATACGTCCTCCACATGCACTGATGTCTCAGGGACAGTCAGTTTTTGAATTGTCCAATTGGGTCTCCTTAAAGTAATACCCAGTCCCATCACTTCATGGGAAATAGATGGGGAAACAGGGGAAACAGTGTCAGACTTTATT
The DNA here is from genome assembly GCA_006408695.1 of Aepyceros melampus. Classification (NCBI taxonomy): domain Eukaryota; kingdom Metazoa; phylum Chordata; class Mammalia; order Artiodactyla; family Bovidae; genus Aepyceros; species Aepyceros melampus. Next base: position 87,890 of record SJXQ01008346.1, on the reverse strand, counting down.
TTTGGGGGCTCCAAAATCACGGCAGATGATGATTGCAGCCATGAAATTAAAAGACGCTTACTCCTTGGAAGGAAAGTTATGACCAACCTAGATAGCATATTCAAAAGCAGAGACATTACTTTGCCGACTAAGGTCTGTCTAGTCAAGGCTATGGTTTTTCCTGTGGTCATGTATGGATGTGAGAGTTGGACTGTGAAGAAGGCTGAGTGCTGAAGAATTGATGCTTTTCAACTGTGGTGTTGGAGAAGACTCTTGAGAGTCCCTTGGACTGCAAGGAGATCCAACCAGTCCAAGGAGATCAACCCTGGGATTTCTTTGGAGGGAATGACGCTAAAGCTGAAACTCCAGTACTTTGGCCACCTTATGCGAAGAGTTGACTCATTGGAAAAGACTTTGATGCTGGGAGGGATTGGGGGCAGGAGGAGAAGGGGACGACAGAGGATGAGATGGCTGGATGGCATCACTGACTCAGTGGACATGCGTCTGAGTGAACTCCGGAAGTTGATGTTGGACAAGGAGGCCTGGTGTGCTGCGATTCATGGGATCACACAGAGTCGGACACGACTGAGCAACTGAACTGAACTGAACTGAAAGTAATACCTATTGGTAAAATCATGCAGGGCAACTGTGTATGTCACTTAAGCAACCATGTACAAAGTTAAAACTCACTGCTAACTAATGTTCTCAGCAGGGAGGAGCGATTACTAGATTTGTACTCAAGTGCCGTTGAATTTCTTTCTTTGTCAAACCAATCATTCTTATTTATCTAAATACTTCTGCCTTAATCAGAGCTGTCAGCACCAGAAAGTATTGGCTGCATTAAACTCCTGCTGTGCAACGAGAACAGTAGAATGAATTTTTTTCAGAAAAAATAATACCAGCATAATACCTCAACTGTTATTTAAATAAGTCGTAATTAGAAAATTAAATCTGGAAGTCAAACTAAGCAGAAACACAGTGGATTCAAAGGCATGTCTTCCCTGTCATGGAGATGAAGAAAATCTATGCAGTAGGATAAATAAGCACTCACATGTGTGGGCACATACATGTTATATGTAGAAGCATTCATGTGTAGGCACAGTGTATAGCAGGAACACACCTACACCTATTTATACACACAATCACATGTGTATACACACGCTTGTGACTGCATATTATATGTAGTTTTCAGAGTGCCTCAAACAGTGCTTACACACACCCGCAGTCTCTGTGTTTAGATGGCACACAGGTGCACATAAATACAACCCAAGATCAACAACTTTGCGTCCCAGTAGCTGACTACATCTCAGCAGGGGTGACTGCAGTTTCCGGTCATGACTGTCAATTTGCTCCTCCTAGGAGTGAAGCTGTGCTTCCAGTTTAGCGAGTTAGAAAGGGAACAGCTCTCCAAATTTATATTAGGATTTTGTTTCTTTAATAGATCTGTGTGTGTTAGTCATTCAATCATGTCCCAACTCTTTGCAATCTCATGGACTGTGGCCCACCAGGCTCCTCTGTCCATGGGATTCTCCAGGCAAGAATACTGGAGTGGGTTGCCATTCCCTTCTCCAGGGAATCTTCCCAACCCAAGGATCAAACCCAGGCCACCTGCATTGCAGGCAGATTCTTTACCATCTGAGCCATCAGGAAAGCCAATTAATAGATCTCAGTTCAGTTCAGTTCAGTTGCTCAGTCGTGTCTGACTCTTTGCGACCCCATGAATCACAGCACACCAGGCCTCCCTGTGCATCACCATCTCCCGGAGTTCACTCAAACTCACATCTGTCAAGTCAGTGATGCCATCCAGCCATCTCATCCTCTGTTGTCCCCTTCTCCTCCTGCCCCCAATCCCTCCCAGCATCAGAGTCTTTTCCAATGAGTCAACTTTTCGCATGAGATAGCCAAAGTACTGGAGCTTCAGCTTTAGCATCATTCCTTCCAAAGATCTAAAGGCTGCTAATATCTGAACAAAGGAAAAGCCCTACAAGTAAGACAGTTCCTAGTTTAAGGTAGAGTGATTCCCAGCCCCTGTGCCCTATGCTAGACTTTACAGCCAGATCACAACTGTGTGTGCTTATGTCCACACTGAGTGTGTCATCTTCAGCTGGTGAGGCATCGGGGACGTGGCCAGATGGCAAAACTTCTGGGAAGCAGAGGGTGGGCCTTTATGAGACAGCATGGAGAGTTTTTAACATTTCTCATCCCTAATTGACACCTCTGCAGATAATGTAAGTTCTCAGCAGTAGAGCTAAGTCAAGGCTGGCCCTGTCGCCTGCTGATTGGGCAACTGTGGGTTAATTGCTTAACCTCTCTGCACCTCTGTTTCTCACCTATAAAATAGAGTAAGAAAAACATCTGCCTCATGGGATGAAGTGTAATGAAAATGCGTTAGAAAAGCACTCGGTGCGTTGAGGGTGTTCAAAATGTGTTCTCTGCAAGCGCCTACTGCATAGCACATGGAACTCTGCTTGATGTTGTGTGGCAGCCTGGATGGGAGGGAAGTCTGGGGAGAATGGATACATGTATATGTATGGCTGAGTCCCTTTGCTGTCCACCTGAAACTATCACAACCTCGTTAGTCGGCTATACCACATACAAAATGTGTTTAGTCGCTCAGTTGTGCCCGACTCTTTGCAACCTCTGGACTGTAGTCCGCCAGGTTCCTCTATCCATGAGGATTCTCCAGGCCAGAATACTGAAGTGGGTAGCCTTTCCCTTCTCCAGGGGATCTTCCCAAACCGGGGCTCAAGCCCCGGTCTCCTGCATTGCAGGCAGATTATTACCATCTGAGCCACCAGGGAAGCCAATATGAAGTTTAAAAGCAAAAAATTATTCGCATTATCTATCAGTCAGAGAAGAGGTAGAAGGAACTGAGACATTGTCAAGCATATACTATGTGCCAAGGATCTTGTGGAGAACATTTTTACATATTTTAGTTAACCTTCACAATTGCTGTCCCTCCTTTATATACAAGATACGAAGTGGAGAGCAGTTGGGAACCTCACCAGAAATCCTACGTTGAGTAGGTGTACGGCTGGCATGAGAGCGCTTGTCCTTCTCCACACCCCAGGGTCTCTTCTTACCCTGGAGCTTCTCAAGTGTGGTCTGAATACCTCCTGGGCTATAATTACAGTGCAGACCCCAGCTTCCACTCCAGATCTGCTAAATCACAGTTTCCATGGATGAGCTGAGAACGGTCGTTCTTACCAGACTTCCCATGTGATTCTTTCTAAAACCAGAGTTTGGAAATGTGTGCCTCTACCCCAGAATGCGTGCCCAAGGAGGACAGAACCTGGATGACTCACGGTCATAGTGTTATCCTTGTGTGCTGCTCATTCGCTAAGTTGTGTCCGACTGTTTTCGACCACACGAACAGCAGCCTGCTACACGCCTCTGTCCACGGGATTTTCCCGGCAAGAGTGCAGGAGTAGGTTGCCTTCTCCAGGGGATCTTACCAACCCAGGGATTGAACTCAAGTCTTCTGCATCTCCTGCATTGCAGGCATATTCTTTACCTGCTGACCCATCAGGGAAGCCCATCTTATCCTTAGGGCCCATTAAATGTGGTCTGTATCTACTCCCATAGTAATTGCATTCAGGGGCACTGGAGTTGGAACATTGTCTTCAACCCGACTAAGGTTACCTCCTTCTTGTCGACTCAGCTTTGTGAATTTTCCGATGGACCACAATAGTGTGGTTTTGTGTGATTGGTCCTTGGGTGGATCCTTCTTCATAGACCCCCGCTTCTCCATCTATCCATGCCTGTGATAAAGATGATCACTGCTCCCTGTGATACTGATCCCAATGCCAAAGGAAACTCCATAGAAAATACAAGTACATTTTTCTTCAGCCCTGCCTTGATTATGGTCTTGACGGAGGCATAATCCTGGCAGCCAACATTGCTATATGGGGCAGAGGACAGTCTTTTTATTGTTATAATTGCTCCTTTGCTCATGAAACACTGCGTACCTGATGTATAACCTATGTGCTGATTCAGGCATCACTTACATTGTGAGCAGAACCAGTAACTCCAGAATTGCCTATGGTAAAAGAAATTGTTTTCTGTAGAGAAGATGTCTGTAACAGTCTGAGATACTAAAGCAAGTCCTTGATCCAACAGAGCAAAAGATGAATTTGAAAAGAATCGCAGTTGATTTTTCTCAAATATGTAATTTTGCTGAGAAAAGAGGTCTTTAGTGTCATCAAATTAACTGCTAAATAGAAAAGGATAAGGCAACGTTACATCTTATAGTTCCTTTGGGTTCTTGGCAGCTCAGACCTGCAAAATTGTTCTACTTAGTTGGTAGTGGTTGCACAGCATTAATTTCTACCAAAGATACAGTGTTGAAAATATATTTGAGGAACTTAACACTTAGAAGGGGGCTTCTCAAGTGGCGTGGTAGTAAAGAATCTGCCTGCCAATGCAGGAGACACAAGAGACTTGAGCTGAATCCCTGGGTCAAGAAGAGCCACTGGAGGAGGAAATGGCTACCCATTTCTCCAGTACTCTTGCCTGGAAAATCCCATGGACCGAGGAGCCTGGCAGGCTACAGTCCATGGGGTTACCAAGAGTCAGACACAACTGAGCAACAGCCACAGACACACACAACACTTGGAAAGAGGTTATAATGGTAGAAACTGTCTTTCTTTGCTTTTATTTTTCTGTCTTGATGACAGTGGCAGTTATGGGATGTATAGAATCATGGCTTAATCCTCATAATGTATATAGCTCATTTCTTAGAGTTTTTATCCTCTGAGACAGTTTGATGGGACTTACTTTTATGGTGATACATGTCTGTCCTTATCATCTGTCCATTTTCTACCTCCAAGGTTCTCTCAGTGCCTACGTATGTATCCTTCCTCCTAGAGAAACCCCATCTCTAAAAATGCAGCCATAAAAAGGAATAATGTGTTTTCCCCCATACTGGAATTACAGTCAACTTTTTGAGGGAGAATGCTCAGGGAGTCTCAGAAATCCCAACCAGCTCTCACTTTGTTTGCACCTCCTGGTCCCTCTCCATGATTTTATTTTCCTTAGAGAGAATGGAGGAAAATTGAAGGCAGCTGAGTAGGTTCAGAAACAGAACCAGCAAAGATAAAGTCCTCAAGGACCCTCACTGCTTTTGCCAGATCCCAGGGCTTGCAGATCCCAGGGGTAATCTGCTCTCCCTGGGACCTCCCTGGAATTGAAGATGCTTCCGTGGTATCCATGGAGACTTAGCATCAGATGAGTATGTTGCATGTTATTTGCATATTTATTAATTTTTAACACCATATTTACCATTATTGACAAAGCATCTCACATTGCAGGAGACTTTACAAATAGTCTCAGGCAGCTGGTCTTCTATGACAAAGAAATATAAAATATTTGCAAGAAGGAAAAGCACAAAAAAAATGAACATTGAAATGAACATGGTAAGATCTCTAGCAATATAGCACCTCCTATTTGTGATCTGGCTGCAGATTCTTTGAAAATGCAAGTTCAAAATGTTCATTGGTCATGTGCTACTAGAAAACATTGGCAAAATGATAAAGACAGTATGGAGCAATCAAAGTTAGGCAGGAGCACTGTCCCAGAAAAAATGTGTAAATCAACCATGGATTAAAAAAAGAGAGAGGGACTGAACATATACTATAAACATCAATAATCATTCCAAAAAGCAGCAGCATGATTCAGTTCTTAAAAATTCAGACTTTACATGGGCCACATGTTGGAATGACGTTCAATTATCCAAAATCACAAATATTAGGAATAACTAGGGAGAAAAGACATTGTAAAATATTTTTAAAATATCTCGAAGACCTCACCAGAGGTTAATCTCAAAGTCTGTTTTATTAATTAAATGAAACTATTTGCCAACGATGGTAGTGATTTAGTGTAGTATTTATTAATGCCTATTTTGAGCTTGGACAAAATTGCCCCTTCTCTAAAAAATTTAGATTCTAACAGATGTAAAACAGATGTGTACAAAGTAGAAGTTACTTTGCCAACTGCTCTTTTTAAAAAATAGGTATCATTTGCCAGATCTGCTAAAGGCTTTGTCTCATAAGGGATTTGTATAGCTTTCGTTAGTTTACAGAAGAGAAGGAGGAATGATCGCTCTTGGGCTGGTGCAGAAAACACTAAGACCTTAACCCCCACGTTAAATTCCAGAAACTCCCATCAGGCTTGTTCAGGGCACTTGGCCTTCAAACACGTATTCAAGAATATTAGGCTGAAATACTTCTGCCTCGGATTTTTTCATCCTTCTCCTGAAACATTGCTGGGTTTATAGTCATTTTCAATTCTGTGTTTATTGTTGATATGTTTCCCCAGTCATGGTCATCCAACTATAAGTAGTACCTTTCCAATTCATATTTTCAAGCTTAACAAGCTACTGACTTGGCCACACCCCCCACCTGGCTTGGCCACACCCACACCTGGCGTGGCCACACCCACACCTATTCCAGGGACAAAATTCCACACAGGGGGCCCCTTTTCTCAAGGGGGTGCTGAGAATAATTCTGAAATCATTAAAGAGAAATAAGAAGCCAGAAATAGAAGATAGAAGATACCTACCAAGGTGCAGGACTTGGAAAGAGCAAAAGTAAAATTCCTGGCTCATACATACAAATAAGTCACTTACTGTGAGGTGTAGATCTTGGGGGAGTTGTTTGTATTTTTTGTATTTTTATTTTTTTTAATTTTATTGGAGTATAGTTGATTTACAATGGTGTGTTAGTTTCAGGTGTATAGCAGTGTGGTTCAGTTATATATATTGGGGCTTTCCAGGTAGTGCTAGTGGTAAAAAACCTACCTGCCAGTGCAGGAGATGTAAGAGACAAGAGTCCCATCCCTGGGTTGGGAAGATCTCCCAGAGGAAGCTGTGGAAACCCGCTCCAGTATTCGTGACTGGACAATCCCATGGACAGAGGAGCCTGGCAGGCTACAGTCCATAGGATTGTAAAGAGACGCAACCGAAGTGACTTAGTATGCACATACATATATTTATTCTTTTTCAGATTTTCTTCTCATATAGGTTATTACAGAATATTGAGTAGAGTTCCCTGTGCTATACAGTAGGTCCTGTTATCTCATTTATATATAGTAGTATGTCTATGTTATTCTCAAGTTTTCCTTAGCCTATTCTATGGGCTCTCCTGATGCCTTGGTGTAATGTATTCAACTTCGCAATTAAATCAGAAGAGTAGGAATATCCCTCTCCAATGTTTTTAGCCTCTAAAAAACTAACATGATTTCTTCAGATCTTCCCACTCATTTTTTCAATATATTTAGTTGATAACAACTGTGTTTCCTTTATTTGGATAGTGTCGGAGATAGAGCTTTGGTAGTGGCTATGCAAAATAAGTGCCAGCCCTCTTAGAGCAGTCTGCTCTAGGTAAGAGAAAATCATACATGGGTGGAATATTTATTTAAACAGTGACATATGACAATGCTGTTAATCAAGTATCAGGCATGTTGTGGGTTACAGGTGTTCTTCAGAAAAAAGGGGGATTGCAGTGGGCAATGGTACCCTCCAACCTCTGACCACACCCCTCCCTGATGGGAAGGAATCAGTGAGGACCAGGAGCAGAGTCATCCAGAGCTTCTACTCCACTTATGAGAGACCAAGTTAGGATGCAAATGCCATTGTGGGGAAGGCTGAACTTAGCCACACCCTTCTTTTTACTTGGGTTTTTAGTAGCCAAACCCTTTTGTGTGTACAATTCAATATGGGTGTACAGTTCAGATGCAGTAAACATGTAAGTTTAAAATCTTTGATTTTTCAAGCAAATAAGTGAAAAGTGCCCAGCACAGAGTCTAGTGAACTTTAGGCCCTTTCCCCTCCCCCGTTGGATCGTCTTAAGAAGAGGCATTTTGGTGAAGGGAATTGTAACTACCAGATTTGTTTTGGCTTTCCAGGAAATAAAGATCAGATGAGCAAAGGAAATGAAGATCAGATGAATGAAGTGATTGCAGTAAAGATTCACTGCACTGTTAATTAGTCGTCTGCCTCTGAACACTGCTACACTGAATACGAGGGGAGGAGCAGGGAGTGATGGTTTGGGGGGAGCTGCCTCAGCTGTCCTTGTCCTAGCTGCTGCCGTCCCTTTGTGGTCATCACCATCATATCTCCCCAGTTCCCTCACTGCAGGACCCTAGGGTCTCATGGAGCACCGCGAACACTGTCAGAACAGGAACCAAAGAGCTGAGTTCAAGTCCCAGGTTCAGCCGTTTCCCGGCTATTTCCTAACAGTCCTGTTACCCACCCACACTCCCCCGCTTTGTTGTCCCCTGCCATATGAATGTCTGGTCAGCTTCATGCTCCCCTTATTCCCTCTGCCCTTTTACTTGTCCTTGTTGAACAGCTTTCCTCATTTGTATCACCTTTATTCTCACCCTAAACTCACGCCAAGGGATTCCCACTGCATGGCCAAATATTGATTAAAATTCTGGGTTTTGTTCTAGATACAAAGAGCTAGAAGTTGCATCCTGTGAGCCAGAGGAATGGATTTGGTTGTGATTAGATTTTATGCATGCCTGGCCCACAGCTCTTGCTATTATAAGCTGAAGATAGAATCCATTAGGTTTTCCAGGAAGGTGTGTAAACACATCCAACTAGGTGAATCTCAGTAATTTATTGCTGCAATACTAAGTCAGGCTCTGGGTCAAAACATCGGGCCCCTTTTTCTAACAGTGTGTCTATCGGTTCTTGAGGGCTTGGTATTGCCACCACTTTGCACCCACCCGTCCTGCCCCAAGACACCAGGTTGTGACCTGTTCTCAAACCAGCCAAAGGTGAATTATGTAGCATTTATCGGAGGAGGAGGCAGTCTGAGTTCTTCTAAACAAATGACTTGCAGTCTTGACATTTTCTAAACAGGCTTCTCTATGTGTTTTATAGAGAAGTAGGTGGTCAGAAAGGTCAGAAATAACGACTGTATTAAAAACTTTAAATCAAGGAGACTTCCCTGGTGGTCTAGAGACTAAGACTCCATAGTCCCAATGCAGCGGGCCTGAGTTCAATCCACGGTCAGGGAACTAGATGCTGCATACCACAACTAAGACCCAATGTAGCCAAATTAATAATTATTAAAAAAAAAAAAAACCTTAAATCAATTGTGATAGTAAACAGGTTGATGTAAAATGATGCCCGTTAGGGAGACTCCAGTGTGGTCACGGTAGTGTTGCACCTCTAGCTTAATGCTGAGCTGTTTGGAAAGAAGCCCATCAGGCTCCTCTGTCCATGGAATTCTTCAGGCAAGAACCCTGGAGTGGGTAGCTATTGTCTTCTCCAGGGGATCTTCCCGACCCAGGGATCAAACCCAGGTCTCCTTCATTGCAGACAGATTCTAAACCATCAGGGAAACTTGGCTATTTATCTGCCTATAATTTGCTTAAGCTTTTTTTTTGAAGACTTGATCTCAACAGTTTCGCTATTTAAATTGCTTCATTCTTTAAAAAAAAAAAAAAATACGTGTCAGAAACTGTGCTCCAGCTTCTGTCCTCCCTGCCCCAGCCCCTTCTAGAGAGATGTGAAGCGTCCCCTGCTTTGCTGTGTTCTGCAGCTTGACCTTTAAACTAGATCTTGTATTTCCATCAGAGCCTGTTCTCTAGTTTCTTCTGGCTCTTGTGTTGGACTATCTTGTAACAGAGCAACACTTGTACCAGCAAGAGGGATAAGGCTGTCACATGGCAAATGAGCTCTTTATGAAATGTTGATGCATTAACCTACATCTGACCACACTGGAGAAATGGAGCATTACAGAAACAGTGGGGTAGTGGCCAGAGAAAGAAAGGGCACCCTTTGTCCATCAGGACCTTGATAGACAAAGAAGGAAGCCAAGAGGCTTAATGGGACAGGAATAAAGCATGTTCTCAGTAAATGTGCTAAATACAATAATAGCTGCCTCTTATCTGGCACAGCATGTGCCCGACACTGTGAAGTGAAGCCCTATGTGGGTATGTTTACACACACACACACACACACACAGACCAGATCTTGTTATAGACTACAAAAATATTATTGTCACTATTTCACTGATAAGGAAACTGAGGTTGTTTATTTTCACCAATTTATCTAAGCAAGCACTTTTTTGCACAAACATAATATAACCCAGGTATGTTACTATCATGACACTTCAGCCTGGCATCAAGTCACTCTTCAGTTTTAGTACAGCCTATCTTTCCAACCCCTTTGCCGTATTCAATGAGACCAGTCAGGGAAGTGGAAATTGCTCTAGGTATTTCAAAATAGGGGAATGTAATATAAGAAATTGATTACAAAAGTGTCAGGAGAAACTGAACACCAGCCTTTATCTTCCACCATACACAAAACTACTTGAAATGTGTTATAGATCTCTGCATGTGATACACCAATTTAGTAGAACAAAGGATAAAAATAACAAGGTCATCTCAATTGATTCATAAAAGCATTTGACAGAACACACAGAAACCAGTTGCTTTTCCATATACTAATGATGAACAACCTGAAAAGGAAATTAAGGAAACAATCTCATACAATAGCATCAAAAAGAAAGTATTTAGGAGTAAACTTAACTAAGGAGATGAAAGACTTGTACACTAAAAACTAGAAAACATTGCTGAAAAAATATAAAAGATGCAATAAATAGAAAGCCATCCTCTATTTGTGGATTGGGAAACTTAGTATTGTTAAACTGTTCATACTAGGCAGAGCAATCTACAGATTCAATGCAACCTCTATCAAAATCCCAATGTCATGTTTTGTAGAAGTTAAAAAAATATCCTTAAATTTATACGGAATCCAAAAAAACCCTGAATAGCCAAAATGATTCTCTGAGAACAAAGCTAAAGAGAGGCCTCACACTTCCTTATTTCAAAGTATCTTACAAAGCTACCATAATCAAAACAGTGTAGAACCAGCATAAAAACATGTGGTCCAAGGAAAGCAAAGAAAGAACCCGAAAATAAACCCTCATATGTATGGTCAAATTCTCTGTGACGAGGATGCCAAGACTACACAATGGGGAAGGATACTCTTCTCAATAAATGGTGCTGGGAACACTGGAAATGCACAAGCCAAAGAAAGAAGCTGGACCCTTATCTCGCAAGAATCATGCAGGATGGCGGTGTCCTGGACATCTGTTGTGCATGTGGTTGACAGTATTGTACTATATACTTGGAAGTTGTTTTAGAGTGAATTTAATGCATTGTGATTTTTTGCCACCCAAAAATTAAAAAAAAAAAAAATTGGCAGTTTCACATGTAGTTACATATACCCACCATATGGACCCAGCAATGTGCTTCTAGGTATTTACTCAAGAGAAATAAAAATGTATGCCCTCAAAAAGACTTGCACACAAATGTTCAGAGAAGCTTTACTTATAGAAGCCAAACAACTGTAAATAATTCAAAGGTTCATCAGTTGATGAATGGATAAACAAAATGTGATATATCCATACAATGAATCACTATTCAGCAATAAAAAGGTATGAACTATTGATATTTGCAGCATCATTAATGGATTTCGCAATGAGTATACTGAATAAAAGAAACCAGACACAAGAGTACATACTATAAAGTTGCAGATATGTATAATTACAGAAAATATATATTTATCTCAAGCCATGGTTACCCACTAGGGGTGATTTTGTCTCTCAGAGAGCATTTGGCAGTGACTGGAGAGGTTTTGATTGTCATAACTGGGAGAGGGTGGTGCTATTGGCATCAATGAGTAGACACCAAGAATGCTGTAAAATATCCTGCAATTCCCAGGACATTCCTCTGACAACAAAGAATTCTCCAGCCCCAAGTATCAATTGTGCCAGTGTTGACAAACCCTGAAAAAGAATTATAAAAAAGAAAGCAGATCAGATGTAAGCTGAGGCCAGGGACAGAGGGAGCAAATGACCATAAAGAGAGAAGACAAAACTCTGGGGGAAATAGAAATCAAGTACTTACATCCATCATATCCATCAAAACTCATCAAAATCATGCTTCATTAAAGTAGATTTATCAAAAACTGGAGGAGCAAGATATCCCGAGATCCTGAGCATACTTCCACTCTTTTGATGTTGCCAGAACCGTCTGGCTTCTGCTGGAGAACTCACCAGTTCTGAGTAGGTGGTCAGGATCCTTCTCTCTCTGATTCTGTTGAAGGCACAGCCAGCACTTCTGGAGCCCACAGGGACCAGCCTGAAGGAGAAGCGCAAGGACTCCTCCCACCTTCCAATCTCCTTGGCAGAACCTAAGAGATAGCCAACTGGCAAAGGAAGCTGGGAAATGTAGTTCCCAGGCTTCTGGCTCCCTATGGAATGGGAAAGCACAGAGGGCAAGAAGAGGGCAGTGTCTATGGGCTTGATCTGGTACTTTGCTATGGTTCTCCATATCCTAAGCTACAGTCGAATCAAACCATCTGCATGCCTTGACATTTGCTCTGATGATGGTTAGTCAGGTAGGTTCTCCTCAAAGAAAAGCCATCTTCCTGTAGACAATGCTTGGCCACCTTAGAGAACCAACCATTCCAGGCTTACAGTGTAAATTCATACATTTAGCCAAGTGCCTCCTAAAATTATTCAGATATAACAGGCACTTATATCTCTTAAAAGAAATGCCATCTTCCTCATCTCCATACTTCCCAGCACTAGTCAGTTCTCACCGCTGGTTTACATGTAACCTACTCCATGAGGGTTACCCAGCTGGAGATGAAGTTTTCCTTACCTTTCTGTGTCTCTAGCGTTTTATTGATACCTTCTTTTAACATATATCATCTTATATTTGATGTGCATACATGTGTGCTAAGTTGCTTCAGCTGCGTCCAACTCTTTGTGACCCTACGGACTGGAGCCTGCCAGGCTCCTCTGTCCGTGGAATTCTCTAGGCAAGAATACTGGAGTGGGCTGCCATTGCCTTCTCCAGTATTAGATGTATATAGACACAAATATGATTTCTTTTACTAGATTGCTTTCAAGTTAAAAGCAGAGCCTGTGTTTAATTCATCTTTATTTCCTCCAAAGGTCATCAACAATGCTGTGTACCTAAGAAGTGTTCAATAAATTCCTATTGGATGAATAAGTAATAAATTGATGAATGAATACATGAAGCCTATAGATAATTTTCTACTTGCAATATAAATTAATGTGATTTATGATTTTATTATAAAATATAATTTTATAATTGAAGAAATGAATATCTGCATGATATCTACCTATCTCTCTAAACCTATCTGCTAGCCTTCCTCTTATACTCTTTTTTCATTCCAATCATAGTCACAATTACCAAGAGCATTCCGTATACCAGATATTATGCTTAATGCTGAAGGTTTCCTGTAGGTAGTACTAATTAGGAATTGTAAAATAGCTATTAACAGCATAAGCGTTCACTAGATTTTGCTTTCTTTCCTGTAAAACTAATGTACAACTAATGCAAAAATCACCTTATGCCTGCTCTTGGCACTCAGTAAGGAATTACTCAATGAATGAATTTTTAATGAAATCAGAAGGAGTTTGAGCAATTGGAGAAAATCTTCCTCTGCTAGGTGAAGTGTCACAGGGAAAGAAAACCAATGACAAAGAGATAAAAGCAAAGAGTGAAATCCCAACTTGTGATCTAATTTGATATCCAAACTTCAGGGAGTTCTCCTTTACTAAGTCAGAATAAAAAACAATGCTAAATAAATAAATAATAAAAAACAATGCTGTAAATATCCCCAAGTAAGAAAGAATTTTCCTGATTTGAGCTCACCAAGTTTACATTTATGATTATAGAGCAAACATTTAAAAAGGCAAAGGTTCCCCTGTTATATCTGAACAATTTTTAGGAGTCACTTGGCTAAAATGGGTGAATTTATATTGTAAGCCTGGAATGTTTGGTTCTCCAAGGTGGCCAAGTACCATCTTCGGGAATAAGCCAGGGCTTCCCAGGTGGCTCATTGGGAAAGAACCCACCTGCCAGTGCAGGAGACGCGAGTTCAATCCCTGGGTCCAGAAGATCCCCTGGAGAAGGGAATGGCAACCCACTCCAGGATTCTTGCCTGGGAAATCCCATGGACAGAGGAGCCTGGTGGGCTACAGCCCATGGGGTCGTGAAGAGTCAGACGTGACTGAACGACTAAACCACAGCAGCCAAATAGAAATCTAGCAGCTATGCCACTGCCGTTGCACAATAGCATAGCTGTCGACACCACTGGCTGTTGGGCTGGGATTCCATTTCTGCCTCTTTCTGTTCTTGACCTTAGACAAGTTGGCTTCACCTGTAAGAGTGAAGCAGTCACTGGGGTAATCATTCGTCTATTCCAGAGCATCTTTGTGAGGATGACATAGGTAACGTGTAATTGCTTAGAGCAATGCCTGCAATTATTGTTAATATTGTTGCACAGCCTCTGAAGAAAGTGCCCCAGAGATTCACCATCCCTACAGCAGAATCTACTCATAACAGAAAATTTAAGCCAAATCAGTTTATCTTCTCAAAAATTCTTATTAAGCAAAAGAGAAAAAAAGCAAGGAATACACGTGAAAGAGACACATTTCCTTACTGAAAATACTCTGCATTTGGAATTGAAGCAACTTTCCCACTAAGATTACAACAGGGAATATATATATAAGCCGTGTTTGTTGTTTCGTTGTTAAGTCGTGTCCAGCTCTTTTGTGACCCCATTAACTATAGCCCACCAGGCTCCTCTGTCCATGAGATTTTCCAGGCAAGAATACTGAAGTGGGTTGCCATTTCCTTCTCCAGGGGATCTTCCTGACCTAGGGATCAAACCCATGTCTCCTGCACTGGCAGGCAGATTCTTTACCACAGAGCCACCTGGGAAGGCCTCAGCATCCAAAGCAATGTCCAAAAGGATGCTAATTTCTTTGAAAACTTATTTTTCAAGTACATGGTGGGGGGAAATAAGCTTTTATGTGGGGCAGAACATGTGAACATCAAACTTAGCAGAGAATCAGAATACCTGGGGGTTGATATCCATCAACCCCTTATTTTCTCTCAACACAGAGACCACATTATGAGGGCGATGTTTGTTAATTCCTAACAGAGGAGGATTTATCCCAGCCACTACTGCTCTGTGCCTCCTTTCATAACTTAGGCAGTGGAGTAAATATCAAACGCATTCTAGGATGGCTCATTTTCTGCTCTAGCTTTGAATAACCACCATTTAGAAACAATCAAGTAGGAAAGCAAAGATTTCAGATGAAAAGTGCCCCGTCAAGTTAATAAAACACACAGTTAGTGAAATGTAAACCAAAAAAATGCATTAAAAAAAAAAAAAGCCAAGCCATCTTGGTTACAGACAACAGTGTTTTCTTCAACTTACCCTGGTAACTTCCCTGGCAGTCTAGAGATTAACGCTCTGCACTTCCACTGCAGCGAGTACAGGTTCGATCCCTGTACTGGTTTCCCTGGTCAGGAAACTAAGATCACACATGATGCGTGACACAGTCTAAAAAAAAGAACAACTTATCCTAGGCACAAAACCTCTTAGGTGCATGCTTCTGAGACTTTTATAGTTTCCGTGAGAATCTAGTAAAAGCAACCCTCTTCCCAGAAAAATGCGTGTATGCACATAACCATATAGGCGTGTATGTACCTGTGGATACGTGGACTCCCCTGAAAGTCAGCATCACCTGGCCATTGCTCCTGGTGCTTACGCCTTCCCAGGTGGCTCAGTGGTGAAGAATCTGCCTGCCAATGCAGGAGACATGGGTTCAATTCCTGAGTCAAGAAGACCCCCTAGAGAAGGAAATGGCTACCCACTCCAGCACTCTTGCCTGGGACATCCTCAGACTAAGACTCTCAACTCTGAAGTAATAGATGCAGTCACATTCATGAACTCGTGTCAGAGAGGCCTCGGTGTGAATTCTGAATCTGACTCTTACTGTCATGTAAACCCAGGAAGTTTTTTACTTTTCTGAGCCTTAGTTTTAACACTTGAAAATAGAAATAATAATTTTTCCTTTGTCACAGGTTAATTGTGAATATTCAATTGGACAATCTAAAGTACTTAGATAGATAGTCCCTGGCATATATTAACGCTAAGTAGTCAATAAGCCAGAGAAGGCAATGGCACCCCACTCCAGTACTCTTGCCTGGAGAATCCCATGGACGGAGCCTGGTAGGCTGCAGTCCATGGGTCGCTAAGAGTCGGGCACGACTGAGCGACTTCACTTTCACTTTTCACTTTCGTGCATTGGAGAAGGAAATGGCAACCCACTCCAGTGTTCTTGCCTGGAGAATCCCAGGGACGAGGGAGCCTGGTGGGCTGCTGTCTATGGGGTCACACAGAGTCGGACACAACTGAAGCACTTAGCAGCAGCAGCAGCAGCAGCAGTCAATAAGCACTCTATGGTTGTTAGTTAATAAAACATAAAACTTGACACCCTATGTATCACCCTGTGACACCCTATGTCCAAAGAGGAAATTCAGTTTCACTGCTTCAAACATGTACCAAGTGCCTCCTATTTATGGAGGGATGGGAATGTTGACAATGGATGGACCAGAGCCTGCTAAGTGAGACAGACCCCATCCTGCCCAAGACAGGACAGGCCACATCTCAGGTTGAGAGGAACATTATGTCATCCAGGCCCACTGTTATAGAGATAGTTATAGCAAACCCACAGCAAAACTATAGCTGCAGTGTCCATTTCACAAAAGGAAACCTGTGGGAGTTGGACTATAAAGACAGCTGAGTGCTGAAGAATTGATGCTTTTGAACTGTGGTGTTGGACATGACTCTTGAGAGTCCCTTGGACTGCAAGGAGATCCAACCAGTCCATCCTAAAGGAAATCAGCCTGGCTGTTCATTGGAAAGACTGATGTTGAAGCTGAAATTCCCAATATTTTGGCCACCTGATGTGAAGAGCTGACTCATTTGTAAAGACCCTAATGTTGGGAAAGTTTGAAGGCAGGAGGAGAAGGGGACGACAGAGGATGAGATGGTTAGATGGCATCACTGACTCAATGGACATGAATTTGGGTAAACTCTGGGAGTTGGTGATGGACAGGGAGGTCTGGCGTGCTGCAGTTCATGGGGTTGCAAAGAGTCAGACATGACTGAACGACTGAACTGAACTGAACTCTTTCGGTAACATTCTTTGTATTAAAGAGGAAAGAAAGAAACCAAAGTCCATATGAATAATTTATGGACTATATGGAATTAATAAAAACAAAGCCCGCCACTAAGAATTTTTTGGTTAACCACAGTTAGCCTGCTGATGGATTTTACTTAGAATTAAATGTGCTAATATATGAAAGTAGTAGTTTTGAGTCAACAAAATAAGTCACAGAGCTCCATTTAAAGCAGTGTTTTCTGCTTACCATCTAAGCGATGCTTTTTAACATTATGATAAAGAGATTCAAGATGGAGTGTTAGATACTTGGGATCAATCTTTATTTTTTTGGGGGGGAGAATCAATCTTTAAATCCACCAAAATACTTTCTCTGTGCTGAAGTGAATATAACATAAAAGAAGCAGACTCATAGATACAGAGAGCAAACTAGTGGTTACCTGTGGGGATGGGGTAAGAGGTAATTTAGGGATGGGAAATTAAAAAACACAAACTATTGGGTATAAAACTGGCTCAAGGATGCATTGTACAACACAGGGAATATAGCCAATATTTTGTAATAACTATAGTGGAAATTATACAACCTTTAAAGTTGTATAAAAATTAAAAAGTAGTAAACAAATAAAATGTTACTTTAATGGGACATCTTGCCTCTGTTCCTGTTATAACAAACCATCACCATGTTGCATCTGTTTTGCTGCAGTAGTTTTTGCTGGATTACCTCCACCCTTGACCTACCAGTCTGTTCTTCACTTAACTGCAAGGGTGATCTTTTAAAATATTAAGCAAGTCATATTACTCCCTGTTTAAATTCTCTCAATGTCCTTAAAATGAATGAAACAAAGAAAAGAAAGGAAGAGTGTCTAGTAGTATTAGGCAGCTGTGTCAAATGGACTAAATAGTTTTTCATCTGTGAAATAGAAATAATAATACCCACACATCAAAGGGTTGTTGTGAGAAATCAATAAAGGCCAGTGCTATTTTTGTATTCATTTTATATTAACTTTCACAAGAAAGAAGGTAAAATTCAGTGAACATTTTTATTGTTAACAGTTATTTTATACTCCTCAATTAGTTCCATCTACAGAGAACTTTCTAAATGTTTTAGTGTCAGCATTTTTATTTGTGCTATTATGGTCTCAAATTAAAACATCTGCTTTGATTAAAAAGAGCCTTCCCTGGTGGCTCAGATTAAGGAATCTGCCTGGAATTCAGGAGACCCAGGTTTGCTCCCTGGGCGAAAAGATCCCCTGGAGAAGGAAATGGCAACCCACTTCAGTATCTTGCCTGGGAAATCCCATGGACAGAGGAGCCTGGCAGGCTACAGTCCATGGGGTCACAAAGAGTCAGACATGACTGAGCGACTAATATTTTCTTTCTTCTTTCGATTAAAGAAAAAAATTCTGTTTTTAAACATTATGGAACAAATCAAGTTCAATTAAAAACATAATACAGACTAAAGAATAATTTCAGATGTCTTCAGATCATTTTTTACAGTTTTGGAATGAAAAATGATTAGATACTGTGGTTGATGAAATGTCCCATCATGAAAACTGAACCATCTTTTGGCAAATCCTTGCATTGATTTGAATTTATCTTTGCCTAGAGCCGTGCAGGACAGTCAGTTTCCAAAACAGCATCATAAATTCAACAGCCAATAGTTATAGCAGTCCGCACAGCCCTTTGTTCATTCAATTCACACATTCCAACTTAGAAACCACCATAGTGAGAATGAAGCCATGAAATCTGCTGAGGCTGGTGGCTGAGAAGACAGGAGTCAAGGTGAGAAGCTGCAGGTACAGTGAGCCGTCTGTGTACCAGTCAGCGCTTATCTGTGCTTTGTTTTTGTACCTGCTCTATTGAAAGCCATAGAATCACGCAGTGATGAGTCCTTTGGTTGACTTGTGGTTTACTCGTGAGCTATACTATTTGGCTTCTCATGAGTTGAATTGATTCATGGACTATTGCCCAAAAGAACAAGAAGGAGGAGGAGGCAGGTGCAAAAGGGGAAGCGGTGGGAGGGGGAGGACATATCTCTACAACATAGACCTCATTTTAATTTTTTTAAATTTTTATACAATTGTAAATGGTTACACTCCATTTACAGTTATTACCAAATATTGGCTATATTCCCTGTATTGTACTACATCCTTGTAGCCTGTCTTACGTTAGTTTGTGCCTCCCAGTCCCCCAGCCCTATCTTGCCCCTCACCCCACTGGTAACCATAGTTTGTTCTCTGTATCTATGAGTTTGCCTCTTTTCTCTTGTATGTACTAGTTTGTTGTATTTTCTAGATTCCACAATAAGTGTTATTATACAGTATTTGCCTTTTTCCATCTGACTTATTTCACTTAGCATGACACCCTCCCAGTCTATCCATGTGGCTGCATGTGGCAACAGTGTGTTCTTTTTTATGACCAAGTTGTAGTCCATTGTATATGCATACCACATCTTCTTTACCCATTCATCTATCTTGGACACTTACATTGCTTCCATATCCTTAGCCCTCATTTTTTATCTCCAGGAGTAAGAATATTCCCATTTTCTTTGTACCTCAGAGCAGTGAATTCTCCCATTTAGTGTGTACTTGTACTACATATACAATTGCAGGCTTTCTTCTTTGTTAAGAGAAAAGTTTTTAATAGAAAACAACATGTTGAAGAGTTATGGCAAAAGAAAAACTTACAACTCTCTCTCACTGGTAATTTTATTAAGTAATTGTTTATTGAGCACCCACCATGTCTCAGGCACTGTGCTAGACTTGCATCAACATACATACAAGTAAACTGTAACAACTGGAAAGACTTCTAATATACCTAGTCCAAACTCTGATTTTATAGATTTTAAAGCTTTAGCCCCAGAGGAGAAAGTGACTTATACAGAGTAACATGTATAATTACTTATAGCTGAGACTACAGTCTCCTAAAGTAAGATAGGATCCCAGCTCTCATAAATATAATTTTAAGTGTTAGTTGTTCAGTCATGTCCAACTCTTTGTGACCCTTGGACTGTAACCTGCCAGGCTCCTCTCTCCATGTAATTCTCCAGGCAAGAATGCTGGAGTGGGTAGCCATTCCCTTCTCCAGGGGATCTTCCTAACCCTGGGATTGAACGCAGGTCTCCCACATTGCAGACAGATTCTTTACTGTCTGAACCACTAGAGAAACCCGTATAATTTTCTCATTGTAAAAGTGATGTTTATGGAGAACACTGAGTAAAAAGTATGGATTGAACACATGAAATTACCTCTAGGCACTCCTAAAACCCCACAAAAGCTACAGCAAAGGGATTTTCCAACATGGACAGGGAAAATGTAAGAAGAAACCTGGCAAAATTTGGACAACTGGGAAGAAATTAATAAAGCATCAGTGACTTAGTGGACCTAAAAATCAGAGCAATCCTCTGTGTCTGGCTGTGCAGATTGTGTCCTGCCCAAATCCCTTGCCCACTGCTCACTACGACTGCAGAGTGAAAGCTTCCACTGGTGATGAGCGCATAACCACGCAGAGAAAACAAGTGCTAAGCAGACGTGAGGAAGAGGAGGACCACCCCAGTTTGCATGAAAGAATTCCCCAAAGGTCAGGGATGCAAGGTACCAGATAGCACTGGAGAAGAGGATAAATGAGAAGGAAGTAGACACACGCAAAGTAAAGATGGACTGTAGGTACAGGTATGGGTATAGACGGGCTTCTCTGGTAGGTCAGCTGGTAAAGAATCCACCTGCAGTGCAAGAAGCACAGGTTAGATCCCTGGGCTGGGAAGATCCCCTGGAGGAAGGCATGGCAATCCACTCCAGTTTTCTTGCCTGGAGAATCCCATGGACAGAGGAGCCTGGCGGGCTACAGTCCAGGGGGTCACAAAGAGTTGGATACAACAAAGCGACCAAGCACAGCACAGCATAAGTATAGATAATAGATGTAGACACAGGTATATCAACAGATGCAGAAATAGATATTTAGCCAGCCTAGAATGTATATGGTGTGAGGCAAGGATCCAATTTCGCCTTTTTTCTGCATGAATAATTTTATTGAATATTTGTGTGTGTGTGTGTGTGTTTTATATTTACTTATTTATATGGCTGAGTCAGGTCTTAGTTGTGACACGTGGGACCTTCCATTGCAGCTCACGAACTCTAGTTGCAGCGCTCAGGCTCTTTCTCCCTGGCATATGGGATCCTGGTTCCCCAACAAGGGATCAAACCTGTGTCCCCTGCATTGCAAAGCAGATTGTTAACCAGTGGACCACCAGGGAGGTCCCCTGAATATTTGTTGAATGCCACCATTGACAAAGCTAAATACTTCTATCCAAGATCTGCTTCCAAAGTTTTATTCTACCCGTTGATCTGTTATAGTAATGTGGGCCTCATGCACTTTGGGGTCTAGGAAACATTTTAGACCTCGGTCTTTAGGTTGGCTACACCCCTGTGAGACACTTTATTTCTCTAAAACTGATTCTTAGGACCATAACTCTTTGTCAGTTCTCTGTTTGTCTCCTTGTAAACATTTGAAAATCACTGCCTTTCATGAAACTCATATTTATTTTTTCTTAACTGTACCTCAACATGAAGAAATTATATCAGTGATTATGAGAGCAAAAGTGTTATAACCATCTGCATTCTTTAGTACTTAGATATTTTGTTGGTCTCTTAATTGCATGCTTCTTCTGTAGGGTAATGGAACATACAAGATCTTCTGGTTTTAAAGCTGCCTTATAGGCTTCCCTGGTGGTTCCGATGGTGAAGAATCTGCCTGCAATGCAGGAGACCCGGGTTTGATCCCTGGGTCAGGAAGATCCCCTGGAGAAGGAATGGCAACCCATTCCAGTATTCTTGCCTGGAGAATCCCATGGACAGAGGAGCCTGGTGGCTCTAGTCCATTGGGTCACAGAGAGTCAGACACAAGTGAGCAACGAACACTTTCTATTATAGGCAGCTGAGCTCCCCAGCCTCCGCTGTTCATGCTCCCTAGCTTACCTTTGCATTCCAGTCACATTTAAATACAGTCTGATGTCTGCACAAAGCTGTCTGTCAACTCCAACCGTCTGTACATGCTATTGCTAGTGCTTAAAAGATTCATCGTTCTCATTCATCTGGCTGAAATACAAGTTATCCTATAGGACTCGTTAGACATGGCAGCCAGTGGAAAGCTTTCTTAGACTCAGCAAATGGCTACGTAGCCCCCTTACCTCCAATAACACCAGGTACCTCTTACAACAAAGAGCTTATCATGTTGGGGTATAATTAACATGTCAGTGATCTGCCTGCCTACTGGACAGTAAGCTCCTTGAGGACTAAAATTGCCTCATTTTCACCCCTGTATCCCTACAGCTAGCACAATTCTTAGCATATAGTAGGGACTCAATTATATGTGAGTGAATGAATGATATATGTTCACTGAAGCATGTTTAGGAGTAAAAGCTAAATTTTTTAAAGAAAAGAAGATAATTATAAATCTCCAAATTTGAGACAACTCTTATTAATATTGTTGGCTTTCTTACTTCCAGTTAACTTTCTCTGTTGACTTCACTGCACATAAAGCTTTGAATACTTCTGTTTTCATTTACTGGGAGCATTTTCTTCTGTAAATACAGACTCTTTGGAAATATCACTTTAATAATTATACAAGAAGATTGTCTTTTAGAAGTAACATAGTTTACTGAGATATTTTTTATTGTTAAGCTTTGTTACTTGCAATGTTTTGCTGCTATAAATAATGCTTAAATGGATTTTTTGCATCTTTGATTATTTCTCTGTAATATACTGTGGAAATGAAATTACAGGGTGAAAATTTCACAGTTCTGAATGCAGTTGATCAAAATATCTACCGCAATGTGTGTAATACAGTCTTTTTTAAAGAGTGAAGATTTCATAACAAAAAGGAGTAGCTCCTTTTTACTTGATATTTATTGGTCAATTGTATTGCATTCTTTTATGAATTGTATAACAGCAACCTTTACCCATTTTTTCTGTTGGACTCTTAGTTCTTCTTATTTATTTAAAAGTTCTCTGTACATTAAGAATACAACCCTCAGTGAATTTTTTACAAATATTCCCAGCATGACATGATAATTTTTTTTTCGGCCACCATGCAGCATGCATGATCTTAGTTCCCTGACTAGGGATCAAACCAGCGCCCCCTGTAATGGAAGTGCAAAGTCTTAACCACTAGACCACCAGGGAAGTTCCCCAGGGTGACATATACCTTTGATCTTATTGTTCATGTTTTTAATATTCTTAAAAATTTTATACACATATATCAGTCGTTCCATGTTCAACTGCTTTTCCATATAGAATTTGTTGCCCTACTTAGAGATATTCAGTGTATTTTTTTCTCCTTAGATATATACTTATAAGATACATGTTTTCATAGTGTGAGAAGGGCTTCCCAGTTGCACTGGCAGTAAAGAACCCAGCTGCCCCTGCAGGAGACATAAGAGATGCGGGTTTGATCCCTGGGTCAGGAAGATCCCCCGGAGGAGGGCATGGCAACCCACTCCAGTATTCTTGCCTGGAGAATCCCATGGACAGAGGAGCCTCGTGGGCTACATACAGTCTGTGGGATCACAAATTGATGTGACTTACCACACACGCCCTTAGCATGAGAAGATAACCAGACTCTTTTCCTATGTATTTATTTTTTACAAACTAGACGATTTTCCTGATACCTTCTCTTGAGCTTCAGTGAAATGGAAGGCAGCTATGCTAGCCACTGTACCACCAGACTTTGGCATCAATGAAATGTTATTAAGTGAAGTGAAGTGGCTCAGTCGTGTCCGACTCTTTGCGACCCCATGGACTGTAGCCTACCAGGCTCCTCCCTCCATGGGATTCTCCAGGCAAGAGTACTGGAGTGGGTTGCCATTTCCTTCTCCAGGGGATCTTCCCAACCCAGGGATTGAACCCGGGTCTCCAGCATTCTAGGCAGACGCTTTAACCTCTGAGCTACCATGGCATGATATAATGTTATTAAAGGCAATCATATTAAGCCTCTGACGACGTAGCTCAGTGTTCACCATAAACTTTGTTTCCCCCTCAGGTGAGCAGGAGCCAGCTATAAGCAGTGATTCTGATATCTCACTGATCATGGCGATGGAGGTTGGACTGTCTGATGTAGAACTTTCCACCGACCAAGACTGCGAAGAGGTGAAATCTTGAAACGGCAAATAGAGGAAAAAAGGGATGGTAGGACGTGAGGGGAAGGAAGAGAGGAGTGCCCCAAGACTGGACCCGGCACTCACATCTCCAGAACACCTTGGCAACTCCAGGGCGCTCCACTCAAGAATGGTACCGCAAAGCAATATCCAAAGTCACGTTCATCAGGATGCAGGTTCTCCATCTCTGCAGCAGGCCCTGGCCTTGGCACCTGGGAAGCTGAAAGCTGATGTTCTCTCCCATGTCCTTGTAGACACACACTCAGAAGTTCCTGAAACAGACTGAAAGGACACTCGTAGGGCTTTTTAGTTTCATTTCAGTTTTTCCCAGGGTCTTGTTCTCCTGTTTGGGGAATGTGGTTGATTTCTTTGGAGGTTTCTTTTTAAGGACTATGTGTAGTTTCCTTTATGTTCACTCCTTTGTGTTTCCTTTGATTCACTCCAGCTTTTGTACCAAGTTCTGTTTAGAAGCATCAGTTCCTGCTCTGACCAGTTTGTATTCCATCTCTGAGATTAATGGCCTTGACCTCTCAGCATGAAGTGTGCATGGCTTTGGGAAGTGCCTCAGCACCTTGAAACAGTCTAAGGCCAGCTTTCGTTTAGAATCTAAATTCGTTTAAGTGGGTCTTAAAACGCCCAGCTGCCAGAGAGCCCAGCACCAAGCTCTGAATCCACGGAGGCCACCGCTCATGTTTTTCAGCTACACACCCTGGCTTCCACTTGCCCAGCTCTGTTAAGGACCCACGTGACTTGAGAAGGAAGCTCTAGGGAGGCACGTCAATCCTTGTGGGTCTGAGCAGTCTTTAAGTGAAATGCTGAAATCACGATTTCCCTCTCGGGGCATTAGCGCCATTCTATGTGGCTGTAGGGCTTGTCCGTCGCTGGGATGACAAGCCTAATTTTCAAACCAGATACCACATACTCTTCCTGAAAGTGAACTGTCTGTTGCATTGGTTTCCCCAAGGCTACGACAATCTCCTGTTACCTCCACGAGTGGGTCCTGCAGGAGACGGAAGCTTTAGAAAAGATCCAAGCATCTTTGGATCCAACACGGTGGGGGCTGTGAGAGCATCCAGGTCTTACCTTAATCCCAGTACACTTCTGTTCAACCTCACCAGACCTCGAGGAAGGGTTTAGGTGAATCCTTAGGAAACTGCTTCCCAGGGCTCCCCCGAGGGCATCTAGATACCAAGCAGGAGGTGGGAGGTGGGGTGTAATAGAACACTCGATCTAAAAAGTACAGCGTGGGAATTGTTAAAATCAAGCTTCTCCTGACTGAGACAAATCAGAGGGAGAGGAAACGAGGTATCAAAATGAATTCTGAAAATCCACCTGGTGTTTTTAAACTCTTTATGTTTGTATTCTTTTTTTGTAACTATGACAGAGATGTGCTATTTTTTCAGTGGGCAGTTTTGTAATACATTTGAGACTCTCCAGATGCACGGATGACTAAGGCAGTGTAAACTGTTTCTCTGGACCATTGTATGGATCACCTCGACATCTGTGAAAGGCCATGCTGCTGGGCATGGGTTACCTGGGAAAGAAAGCTTCTCTCATCGAGTTATTTACATATGTGATGAGGCCCTTCTGCCTTGCCACACCCATCCTCATGCAAAAACAGTAAAACTGTGCTGCCTGCTGGAACACGGTATAGATGTCAAGGGGGACCCCTGAAGGCTCTTTTTTCTCTGCCTTTAACGATTTCCTATTTGATGCTTTCTAAGTAGGCAGCAAAGGCAGAGAAAATGGTCCCCACCTTCAGAAATGTCACATCTCTGTAGGAGTCCAACACTTCCTGCCATGAAATCCAGGGTGTCCAAGGCAGGGAGGAGGAAAGACAATGCCGAATCCAGAGTCAGGAGGCAGAGATGAGCCACGTGCTTGCTGGGCCTCAGCTTCAGCATCTGTAAAGAGAAGGTGTTTAACAAGATGATGCCCGAGGCTCCTTCCAGTCTTAGGACCACTAATGAGCATTTTGCCAGGGGGACCCATTTTTAGCCGTGAGTGATGACCACAGCAGACTTTCTACCTTGGGCAGGCAGAGTTACTTGACATGTAACATATAACAGGTTTTTGAGACTCAGCACGCCTGTGTGGCTGAGACTGACTGTCTAAATAATGGAAGTTCTAAGGCCAAGGAGGAGTTGCTTTGTTTTGCCTTGCTTTAAAAAACCACACTTAGTCACAGTCTGCAGTCTCTGGATACCTTCAAATCCTCATTCTCAGTGTGGAATTCTTCATCTCAAGGTATTTCTTTTTCTAGGTCAGCAAAGGACTGTACTACCTACCCCTCCTTCAGTCCATTTGCCAAAACAAAGTTTGGTACTAAGTCAAAGGGAATGAAGAGGATAATTATATAAATTGGATCCCATGCCCAGAGAGAAAATGCCTTTAGGATTGGTGGGTGTTCTCTCTTCCTGCCAATGACCAGGTAGATCAGGAATTGGTTGCTTATATGTGCCGTAACCCAGCAGCCCCTAAAAGATGCTGCCTAGGGGATGACAAGCCCAGGTGGCAGAGCTGAGTCTATGGACCTGACCCTCGGAAGGTTCTGCTGCAAGCTCCCTGAGTCTAGAAGTTTCTCCCTTACCAAAGATGTGTTTCTGAAGAATTTTCCCATGACTTGGTAATTTTAAGAAAAAATAATAATTAACTGGCATGGAAAGGTTCAAAAACAAAAAATGGAAAGAGCCATTTCCACACAGATCGTCCCCCGAAAGAAGAAACCCTGACCTGGGCCCCCCGTGGCTCATAGAAAGTATAAAGGGCGTGGGAACCCTCTTGAAGCAGCTGCAGACTTGATGTGCATTTTTCTGTAGGGCCTAGACCAGCACTCTCCAACAGAAATATAGTAGACGTCCCATAGTAATTGCAAATTTCCAACTGGCCACATTTTTAAAAAGCGAACTAAAACAGCTAAGAGTGATTTCCATAATATACTTCTTTGTTCCAACATTACTGTTTCCACAGGTAATTAGTATAAAAAGTATTCATGAAATACTTGACATTCTTTTTCATACTAAGTCTGCTAAAGGCAGCGTGCATTCGACAGTCACTCAGCTGTCCACTCATTTGGACTGGCTAATGCTCCAGTCCTCAGCAGCCACGTGTGGTTCATGATCACCCTTGGAGAGCACAGGGCTAGAGCTTCTCCAACATTCTCCCAAGATTCCCTGACCTTTACAAAGAAAAGGGGTTAAAACCTAATTACCACTAGAGAGAACTGGATCCCACCCAGGTCACCTAATGAGAGGCCCAGAGACCCACTAGTCTTATAATGGATAAATATTCAGACCGTCTTTCCTGAAATTTTGCTGGACCCGTTTAACATACCACAAATGTCCATGACCATTTGCTATTACTTCCTTGACCAGTTTTGTTTGTTTGTTTGTTTTTTAAAGAAGTCACCCAAAGCATGTTGGTTTGGTACTGAAACAAAATTATATCCTTCACTTCCACCCTTGGACTGATGTGCAGCACTCAGGAGTCAAACAGAATTCCAAATTCTAGTAATGCAGATTTATTTCCACCCCCGGTCCCCCTGCAGGTGGTCTTTGCCTAGACCCAGCGG
Source organism: Aepyceros melampus (assembly GCA_006408695.1). Lineage (NCBI taxonomy): Eukaryota > Metazoa > Chordata > Mammalia > Artiodactyla > Bovidae > Aepyceros > Aepyceros melampus. Next base: position 60,163 of record SJXQ01008346.1, on the reverse strand, counting down.
CCCTTAGCCCCATCACTATGGCTAAAATGCATGGATTTGGGAGGAAAAAGTGGCAAGGTACATACTGACTCCAAATCCGAGACTCTGTGTGGCCTTCTCAATACAGGCGAAGTTTTAGGAGCTTGTGAGTTTCCAGCCTCGAGTTGGTGATTTATGACGCCCTGCAACTCAGTAAACCAGCTCTCAACTCAGAAGTAAGCATCCCCCTTCGGCCCCAAGGATGTGGGCAAGAAAACGAGCATCCCCATTCCCTCAGAGTAATTTAGGGTCCCCTCTAGGAATTGCTGCCTCCTGTGTAGCTGGTCCCTTCGGGCAGAACTGAGCTTTGATCGTGAATAGAGCATCGGTATTTTGATTTCATCTCTAGGTTTGGATCACCTCTAAAGTGTCAGCTCTGTCATCCTGGCAGGGAGTGATGGAGAGCTTGGAGAAGGTGGAAAGTTAAAAGCGGCAAAGGCATCTGCCTTTTCTGACGTCACTGAGTTATGATCATGACCATGGAGGCAAAGAGGGTTTTTCTGGTGGTGGTTTTTAATTGGGGGATAATTGCTTTACAGTATTGTGTTAGCCTCTGCCATACAGCAACATGAATCAGTCACAGGTCCAAGAGGGTTCTCTGTTTGTTTTGCTTTCCCACATTCTGCTGGAAACATCCTGCGTGCTCCTGGGCCTGGATTCGGTCATCCCAACCCACGGTACCCAGGCTAGTTCTGTTAGTGCTGACATTCCTGAAGCTGACATCCTTTCAGAACCAAAAGCGATGACAGACAGCCTGTCTTGACTCTTACTTCCATCACCTTCATCCAGTCGAGATGAAAATTCTTGCAGAGCATTTAGTTGTCTGCTGAAGGCATCACCTGGGCTGAAAACAAAGAAACCTCATCAAAAACCCTTTCAAAAAACCACAGAGAGAGCCACACCCTCTGTGGAGGGAGGATCCAACCCTCTGTGGCAACAGAGGCCATTTCTGGTAGCATTTTTTAATAATACTTTCATTTAGATTTCTTTCCTTTTTTGTCTGGGTGTGTCTCTGGCTCTCTCTGACTGCCTATCTCTTTCTTTGTCTGCACACCCCCACGTGCATCCTTTTCCCATCTTTCAGGACAGAAAAACCTTAGTGGATCTCCAGAGGTATTATTTTTGTGATAACTGTCGTTCCTGTTGTTGACGTTTTTCTTCTTTTTATTGTGTGGCAGAATCTATCTCTGCACTTCTGATGAGGAAAACCAGTTGACTATAAAAGCAAATTAACTTCCTCTGTAGTGGAGTCTGCCTCATTTTCACTTCTCTTGTCACTAATTTTATCACAGACCACCTCTAGCTATTGCCTTAAAAAAAAAAAAAAAAAAGACTTCCTTGCCACAAAAGTCTCCGAGGCAAATAATGGCAAGATAACAATTCCAGAATGCTGTCTAATCTGTTATCTTCCACCTCCAGCATCTGTGACCTTCTCAGTTCACCACGGGCCCCCAAGGTTAGGCTTTCTTGGAAAAACACATGGGCTGTACGGTATCCGATGTCCACTCCTGCTTCTTAACATCTTGGCACAAGAGCTTGCTCTTTGTAAGTGATCTGAGAGGCCACTGCTTCCTCGAGACTGAAAAAGAGCAAAAAGAAACCATTCCCCCAAAGTGGGGGACGCGTAGCTCCTTATGAGGGGCCTTGCATCACAGAACACCCCCTGTGCTATTTGCGTGGCCGGAACTGAACAGTACTTCTGATGAGGGCAATTATAAGGTGCTGAGGATACGGTTTCCTGATGACTCAGTGGGTAAAGAATCCTGCAATGCAGGAGACACAGGGATGCCAGTTCAATTCCTGGGTCGGGAAGATTCCCTGGAGGAGGAAATGGTAACCCACTCCAGTATTCTTGCCTGAAAAATCCCATGGACAGAGGACCCTGCTGGGCTGTGGTTCAGAGGGTTGCAAAGAGTCGGACACAACTGAGCAACTAAGTGCTCATGTACAGGGATGCTTTTACCCGCAGGGAGTTAGAAAAGAAGATGGCAGGGAATGTACATGGATGCTCTTCCCCAGTCAGTGAGCACCCTCCAGTTTTAGAGCTCACCTCCTTGGGGACTTGTGTTCATCTTAAGGAGTTTAACACTTGTGAGTTAAACACTCCTGATTGCAAAGAAGGTTGGGATTATCTGAAAAATAAATTAATTCTGAGAAGTAGGTGTGCGTTTCTCATCACCGCTTATGTTCCTGCCCTCCCCTCCCCATCTCATGACTCCAGGCCCCTTGTAATTTATAAAGCCCCACAGATGAGTAGCCACACTGTGCTCTTTGAGGCTTTGGGTGTCACTAAATTAATCATCCCGAAACTCAACCAGGCCATCCAGATCCTGGGTGTAGACTCTTCATTATCAAGTCCTTTAATTGCAAAACCCACTCATTCTGCAAAGGAGCTGCTGAGGTTATTTACATCTCTCTTTACTGTCCTCTAAATGATGCCTGCCTTGAATGCTTCATGATCAAGTGGCTTCTCCAGAAATCTCCGTGATTAAAGACCTTCTCACCCTTGTGCTACTGTTAACATTTAGATTTACCACCAAGCCATTCTGTCTCTGGCCGCTGGATAAATATCTGTTGAGGATAATAAGTCAAAAACATCTCTCCAGAGGCTCTGTAGGTCTGAAGAGAGGGAGGGAGAAAACCCATGGACTCATTCCGAGTCACCTAAAGTCGTTGCTTGGCAGGACATCTGTGGTCATCCTTACTGAAGTGGAAGACTTGGAGAAGCAGAGCAAATCAGGTGGGGACCATGTGTACTGTATAAACCAAAGACCATCCAAACATGTGTCCACCATCCAAAGGGACACTGTTTCTTCCAGTGGCTAGTTTAACTTTTTCCCAATGTGCTCATAAATAAAGGTGAGGTTGCTTCACTTGGTCAAATGAAACTGTGAATGAAATCTTAGGGGGTTTTCTCTTGCAGGCTGGATTTCTCTTATGAAATCCAGAAATCTGGAGGGGAAAAAAAAAAAGCATCATGGCCTTAGAACTGCACCATCTTGACAGTCGAGTACTTAGTCTCCTTTTCCCTCGAAAGTTTCAGACAAGTTGAGCGCTTTATTGAACTCAGAATATTGTTCTCTTTGAGAATGTGAAGATTTTAAATAGCCAAAGAATTTTCGTGTATAAGAGCTAGGAAATTATAGCGTATCCTGCTCTTTTGAAGAAAATACCAAACTGTTGCCTGTAGTAATGATCACGAAGGAATGGCAGGACTATTACCATAAGGACTTAGCAGTCTGCGTTTGTGTTGCCGTCTGTGGTACTTAGTGGGAAACGGGATGTTATCGCAAGGGAGCAGGGCGCCCTCTGCTGGAATTCGCACCATTATCCTTTCAGCCAACTCTGACGAGAGTCACCATTTCCTCAACAACTAGTAGTGATTTGCCTTTTATTGTAGTTTCCTCAGTAGTTGAGAATTTGGTCCACTTTTGTCAAAATAGAGAGGAATGTCTCAAACTCTGAAAATTGGAGGAGGGCCCCATGGAACCTCTCTCTGTCAGCAGCCCCCATCTTCCACAAAATGTTGAAAGAATATCGTTTGCTCTGTTTGCAAAGGAGATGCCTCTGGCTGGAATGTTGGTACAGAGTTCTAAGACAAGGGCCTAATTGTTTTGTAACGTTATCTCAACTTTTTTTCTTGTCAAATTGCAAAGGAAGATCAATAAACAGATTTCTTTCATATGAATGTAAATGGTGTGAGACACTGACGTGTTTTGTATGTGTACATAATATATTTACTTCCTGCTTTCACATTAGTAATCTGAAATGGTTGCACCATTTTATAATTAGAAAGAGATGTCGAGGTGGGGGAGGGGAGGGAGGGGTGTTATTTTTATAGTGAGATGTCCCTTATATTTAGAAAACTTGAAGTAATTTTGTACTTGTGAAAAGTTACATTCCATTCATTTCTTGAAAAAAAATAATGGGTGTTATTCTTTTAAATGTTCACAAGCTGGAAGGATGGTTATTCTAGTTTCTGGGAAGAGCCTCCCAAGCAGTATATACAAGACACTGATTCTGTGGACTGCAGATCAAGGCCAGCAACTGACAACTCAGCAATGCGGAAAGAAAAAA
>SJXQ01008346.1:0-55719 GCA_006408695.1 Aepyceros melampus | reverse complement strand
CTGCCAGATTACGTGCACACAGCACACAGATTACGTGCTTTCATTGTAAAACGAACGATGTCACTGTTAGAATTTTACTCAGCGTCCCCTTGAGGTCTTCCCGGCCAGTCTGAAGATCCCACGTGTAATGGTCTCTAACTCATTCTCGTGATACTCAGATTATGAGACTGTTTCCTTGTTTTATTTGCCACATGACTCAACATCACCAAAGTTACTCCCCACAGCATTTTCACCAGTAACTTCTTATTTGGACTTTGGTTTGTTCTTAATTGTTTAAAAAAAAATTTAGTAGTGAATTATGTATCTGTTCTGCCCAAACATTATCTTCTATACAAGTCACAGGCATATTTAAATGATTAGTTCAGATGGTGTAGTTATTGGGTTTCATTTTGGTTTTTTCTGTATAAATCTCTTTTTCTTCTTCCCCACCTCAGGCACCTACCTTACTCCTTCTAAAGCACTTTATATCCCTCTTGAAATACACAGAAGTTTAAAAGAAACCATCCTTAACAGGAATTGTCTTCTATTAGGAGACACAACTTTTATTTTGCTTTATTCTATTCTCTATGTGCTTGGAGAGAAGAAGATGTTTGTCTCATACGGGCTAATGATAAGATATTAAGGATGATAATTGGAATCATTCAATCATACAACATGGCTCTTTTTATTATATAGAAGACTATCATGTAAATAAGTGCAACTGTGTTCTGTAAAGTTCAAAAAAACATGCAATTGTGAAAATTTGAAAAGGATTGTGAATTCCAGGAAATTCCATTGCAAAATTTTGTTTGGTTTTGTTTTTTAATAAAATGGAACCTGAGCGTATGTTTGTGTCATCCTTTCCCTAACTATAACCTCATCTGGGATTCCATGGTGACACTGTGAGTCAGAAAACATCCATATTTATCGCTGTCATGATTGTGTTCCAAGAACAAGAGATTTTAATGACTTCTTTATCTCTCTCAGGTAAGTCAAATGCCAGGTAGACCTCTTCTTAGCTCTGTGCCTCTAAGTGAAGTAATTAAAAAGATTTTGAGGGAGTTTCCTGGAGGTCCAGACTCTGTGCTTCCAATGCAGAGGGTGTGGGTTCAATCCCTGGTTGGAGAACTAAGGTCCCACATGCCAAAAATTAAAAATTAAAACCAATGTAGATTTTGAGCAGCTCAGCAGAAGAATGGCTGCTGAAGTCTCTTGAAATGTTGTTGGGTAGGAACTGAACACTTGATCTGAGCTACCACTGGGCAGGTCACCCTAAAGAAGGGTACACTGTGGAGCCCACCAGATGGGCTGGGGCAGCCAGTCCTCATTTATACTTACTTGTACACGTCTAACAGATTTTAAACAGCAATTTGTTCACATTAGCAAGGTGGGAAATGCCAGCCTAGGAAAGTGGGGACGGAAGATGAAAAAGAGGAGAGGTACCCTATTTATTGTTATCTCCCACCAGGCAGGCCCTGGTGTGGCTCAGAGCCTCTGGGTCCGGCCCGTCCAAGATGCCAATGGGTTGCCTCGAGGCAGGCAAGTCGTATGTGCCTGGCCTGGTTCAACTTAATGACGGAAGCTTTCCACCTGGCCTGGCCCGCCTCCAGAGGCTGTGAACACCACACTAATTGCTGGCAAAAGCCAAGCCATGTGGGATGCCCTGGCCTCCCAGAGCTGCTTCCTGCCCAAGTGGCCACTGCTGTGTGAATGGCTGGAAAGCATCAGGGGCCGATCCACGCTTCACTCCTAGGCCAGAGGACATTTGAAGGAGACTGTTGGTAATGAGCCCACCAGATGGGCTGGGGCAGCCAGTCCTCATTTATACTTACTTGTACACGTCTAACAGATTTTAAACAGCAATTTGTTCACATTAGCAAGGTGGGAAATGCCAGCCTAGGAAAGTGGGGACGGAAGATAAAAAAGAGGAGAGGTACCCTATTTATTGTTATCTCCCACCAGGCAGGCCCTGGTGTGGCTCAGAGCCTCTGGGTCCAGCCCATCCAAGATGCTGATGTGTTGCCTCGAGGCAGGCAAGTCGTATGTGCCTGGCCTGGTTCAACTTAATGACGGAAGCTTTCCACCTGGCCTGGCCCGCCTCCAGAGGCTGTGAACACCACACTAATTGCTGGCAAAAGCCAAGCCATGTGGGATGCCCTGGCCTCCCAGAGCTGCTTCCTGCCCAAGTGGCCACTGCTGTGTGAATGGCTGGAAAGCATCAGGGGCCGATCCACGCTTCACTCCTAGGCCAGAGGACATTTGAAGGAGACTGTTGGTAACCGTGCCTGTGCCACACTGGGAGGCAGTCTCCATTTTGCTCATGCCTCCACGATCACAACGCTGATCTCCCCGGGCACCTGTGATCACCAACAAAGCTGCCATCTGGGGTGGAAGCTATTACCCAGAATCTGGGAGCCATCCCTCCTGACTCTGTCGTCCATGATGCTTCCACTAGAGCGGGGCTCCTAGACTGGGAAATGTGTTCAGTGGGACCCATTCTCACTATGCTAGGAACTTCAGCAGCCAAGTCCCAAGAGTGACTCCACAGGAACAACGCTTCGTACAAAACACATTAGCTGTTAACAACTTCCAAGCAGGTCTTCACTAAGTCATCACTGTTCCTCTCTGTCAAGGGTCGTGGTTTCAACACTCTGCAGGATGAGACCACTTGCAGAGAACGGGTAGGTTTTTGAGCTAGAATAAAGCTGCTGGACCCTGTTTCCCACTTCAGAGCGCTGTCCCTGCTCCAGCTGTAACAGGAAAAGGGCTGCGTGCACAGCCTGCACCGCCAGCCTGGTGCCCACTCCCCCTGGAGCGGAGATGTCCTGGGACACAGGTCACTGGGGGCCCTCAGAGTCCCGTGTGTGTCAGGGAGCAGGCAGGGGTGACCACATAGCTTATTTACCATCCATTCAGGAAGTAGAGGCGCTGCCCTTCTGGACACTCCACTTCATGGGCTTTTGAGAAGCCAGGCAGTATACTCATGGTTTCAAGAGTGGAGAATGCAAAACTCCGCAGTGCTTTGTAATAAGCCAGCTGGGCCAACTCAACCACCCAGTTTCCTAGACTGTGAACGCCCATATTTGGAGTACTAGCTGCTAAACCGCTATTCAAAACATAGGAAAATTTGTTTAGTGACTTCCCACGTGGTCCAGTAAGTCTCAATACAGGGGGCTAGGGTTCGATCCCTGGTCAGGGAACTAGATCCCACATGCTGCAGCTGAGTTTGCATGCCACAACTAAATATCTTGCATGCCACACAAGCCCCAGTGCAGCCAAATAAATAAGAAAGAAAATGTGTCAAGTTCTTTTCTGAGTCTCACAATCCTTTCTACACCAATGTCAGCATCCCTGCTCATCTCCTTGTCTTGGCTGAATGATTCATTGCACCAGACTGGGGAAACAGGGCTGATAGGGGAAGCGGTGGATTATTTTTGCTCTGTGATAATTACTATACATAGAGTGAGGGTACCAACTGACAAGAAATTCAGTACCGAGACAGGTTTCATTATTTCTGAGATGTTTTAGAACCATGGTTCCATCATTCTGAGGGATCCAACAACAGGAATTAGTTTGCACGGTATTTCATCCCACTGGTTGGTAGAGTCACCCCCAGGTCTCACGGTGACTCTTTGTTCCTGGCAGTAAGCATAAGGGACAGTGAGGACTTCCCTGGTGATCCAGTGGCTAAAACTCCTCGCTCCCAATGCAGGGGCCCTGGTTTGATTCCTGGTCAGGGAACTAGAGGCAACAAAGAGGTGGTGCAGTCAAATAAATAACAGTACATTTTAAACTGTTTCGCTTCCCCCCTCCCCATAAGCCTACGACTGCTTTCAGACTTCAGAGCACATCTCCTAGAGGTGCATACTTGGTGGTGGTCAACCAACCAAAAACAATTATGAGACTTTTCTTCTCCATCAAAGACCAGGAGATGGTTCCATCCCACATGCCTTGGGGCCAAAAACACAAAGCAGAAGTAGTATTGCAAAAACTCAATAAAGACTTAAAAAAAAAGACCATGCTTAGATGTCCCTTCATCCATCTGCAGTCACATACCCTAGCACAGGTAGAATGCCACCAAAGTCTCCAACAGTGGGTGGGGGGCAGGGAGGGGTGTGCGTGTGAGGGGAGCCTGTATTTGTTGGCACGTCCCTGGTGGCTCAATTGATACAGAATCTGCCTGCAATGCAGGAGACCTGGGTTCTATCCCTGGGTTGAGAAGAGCCCCTGGAGGAGGGCATGGCAACCCACTCCAGTATGCTTGCCTGGAGAATCCCATGGACAGAGGAGCCTGGTGGGCTATAGTCCACAGGGTTGCAAAGAGTCGGACACGACTGAGGGACTAAGCACACACACATAGAGGTTAACTGTTAAACTCCCCCAAGCCCTCAGACCTTTCTTTGATGGAAGACATTCCCACTCTGTCCCTGTGGAAACATCCAGAAGGTCTGATCGTAGTCATGATGCCCCTCCCCCCACAACCTAGGCTCACATTCTGTGCCTCCCTCCAACGTTCCTGCCTGCTTTGTTCTTACGGATCATTCACTAAGGAGTCAGGGGAGAAACCAGAGCCAGTTTTCACTGGCGGGCATAGCCCTTGGTTGCTATGAGCGCTGTACACACAACACAGCTGTCATTGGTATTATAGATCTAATGGGAGCCAAGGGTCTCAAATCTCTAAGGAAAAAAAAAATTCAAGACTTTGGAATAACATCAATATCTATAAATAAATGTGAGCTCAGAGAAGTTAGTTACAGAATACAACAACACAACAGAGTTAGACCTGGGAATAAGATTGGGCCCAGGCCTGGTGTTACACCAGCAAAACCCCTGTGCATCTAACAACACATAGCTTTTCCCGAACAACCGAGAAAATTAGGAGTGGTCCGTTTGCCTCATATTACTTTCTTTTTCTGTCTTTTTTGGAATGAGGAGGAGGAGAAAAGGGAGGACATTATTTAGGGCCAGAGTTTAGGCTGACAAGGTTGGATTTCCCAACCCCTTTGCCAGAGACCCTGGGGCTGCTTCCAAAAATGGGCAGGCATCTCCAGACGACTCAAAAATCTCAGGAATGGAAAGCAAAAAAACCCTGAAAGTTGAATATTATTAGATTGATAGGAAGATCGCTGTTTAGTCAGGGAACACTCCCTGAACAGGAACAGTTCTCATCTGGAGACAGAAACAGGATGGATGCAACCAAAGTCTCCAAGCAGGAGCATGAGCAAACACACACACCATCCACAAGGTGGGTCCCAGAGAATGTTGCCTAATTTTAGTTGTGAGAGAAAGCACCTTGCCTTAAGATCCCAATGAGTTACTCGTCTCTACACTCATTCTTTCAAAATAAAACTGGCTACAGACTTTGCTGGTGGCACAATGGATAAGAAGAATCTGCCTGCCAATGCAGAGAACGGGGGTTCAGTCCCCGGACTGGGAAGATTCCACATGCCATGGAGCAACTCAGCCTGTGCACCAAGTATCAAGGAGATGCTCTAGAGCCCGTGAGCTGTAGCTACTGCAGCTCATGGACCAGAGCCTGTGCTCCACAGCAACTGAAGCCATGGCAAAGAGAAGTCTGAGCATCGCAACTAGAGAAAACTCGTGCAAAGCTGGGATGGGGGGGGTGGCTCAGGATGCGGATCACATGTACACCCGTGGCGGACTCATGTCAAAGCATGGCAAAACCACTACACTATTGTAAAGTAATTACCTCCAATTAAAATAAATAAATTTATTTTTTTTTAAAAGACCCAGTGCAGCCAAAAATAAAGTAAAATTATTTTTAAAAAATTAAAAAGTGAAATTTATTATGGTGTTGTACCCTCCAAAACTGACTCATAGTCAACAACCTGCCATTCTTCTAGTTCTACAACACTGAGACTTACTTAACAGGAAGCAGAGGAGTGGATTTTTTTTCCATATATTATGAGGAATCAGATATCCAAAGAAAATCTCCAAACTACAGAAAACTTAAAAACATTGGACAAAATATTTTAAAATCATCTTTGAAGTGAAGTGAAAGTTGCTCAGTCATGTCCGACTCTTTGCGACCCCATGGACTATACAGTCCATGGAATTCTCCAGGCCAGGATACTGGAATGGGTTGCTGTTCCCTTCTCCAGGGGATCTTCCCCACCCAGGGATCAAACCCAGGTCTCCTGCATTGCAGGGGGATTCTTTACCAGCTGAGCCACAGAGAAAGCCCTTCTTTGATGAGTAGCTAAACTGGTGGGAAAGTAAGGAAACTTCCTGAAAGCCAGAATCTATAAGAAAATACTATCCAGAGGGGAAAGTGGAACTCCAGACCCAGAGGTTCCCCTGGGCTATGTGCTGACCCTTGATGGTCCAGGGATCCACGGATTCTCTTCTGTGAAGGGCCGGGTCAATATTTCAGGCTTTGTGAGTCCATGATTTTTGTCACTTTCTTTCATTGTTCTTGTTTCAACAACCCTTTTAAAAGGTAAAAACTGTCCTTAGCTCAAGGGCTACACAAAAGCAGTCTACAGGAAGGGTTTGTGTTTCTCTTGCAGGGGAGAGGGACAAAGTTCAGCATCAGAATCAGAGACCATGACTCCAGATCAGCACCCACAGTGGTGGCTACACTAGGAAAACCTCAGTATGCAAACTGGAAAACACATGCCTGCCAGAAGTTGGGACAGGTGTTGACCAGTGGAGGACTTGGTTCCAGATAAAGAAGAGAAACTCTAAAGTACCCCTCCTCCCACTCCTCTGTCACCTCAGATGCCCTAACCACAGGCAAGCCCTCTAATGAGCCCAGGACCAGAATCCTGCCATGCACAGATTTAAAATGGGTCCAGACTATTTCTAGTGTGTATATATATATATATATGTATATATATACACACACATTCATTTATGCTATTTTAAAATTACACATATAAGTAATATACAGTATTTTTCTTTCTCTGCCTGATTTATTTCACTAGGCATAATATTCTCTAGATCTGTCCATGTTGGTAGTATTTCATTTTTTACAGCTGAGTAATATTCCATTATATATAGTTTATGTTATAAATGTATATATGTATGTGCATATATATATACAATTGATAAAGAAGATGTGGTGTGTATGTGTGTGTGTGTGTGTCTGTGAACACACCACATCTTCTTTATCCATTCATCCATTGATGGACACTTGGATTGTTCCCTTGAATAAGCTATAGTAAATAGTGCTGCTATGAACACTGGGCTGCATGTATCTTTTCAAATTAGCATTCTCACTTTTTCTGGATATATACAAATAAATGTATATTCAAAACAGAAACAGACTCATGAATGAGAAAAACAAACTGTTGGTTATCAAAGGGGAGAGGGAAGGCAGGAAGGGACAAATTAGAACTATGGGATTAAGAAATACACTACATATAAAATAGATAAGCAACAAGAATATAGTGTATAGCATAGGGAATTCTACTGTTATCTTGTAATAACCTATAAGGGAATATAATCTGCAAAAATATTGGATCACTGTGCTATACAGCTGAAAGTAATACAATATTGTAAATCAACTCTACTTCAATTTTAAAATAATAAAAATAAAGGGACTTACCTAGTGGTAGAGTGGAAAAGAATCTGCCTGCCAGTGCAGAGGACATGGGTTCAATCCCTGATCTGGGAAGATTCCACATGCCGTGGAGCAACTAAGCCAGTGAGCCAGAGCAACTGAGCTGGAGTGCCGCAGCTCCGGAAGTCTCAATGCCTAGATAGAGCCTGCGCTCTGCAGCAAGAGAAGCACCGCAATAAGAAACCCGTACAGACCAACCAGAAGAGCTCACCACAACTAGAGAAAGCCTGTGGGCAGTGATCGAAGACTCAGTGGGGCCAAAAAATACATAAATGAAAAATTTTAAAATAATAAAATAAATTGGCCCAGACTGATAGTTGCACTCGGAGAAGGCAATGGCACCCCACTCCAGCACTCTTGCCTGGAGAATCCCAGGGACAGAGGAGCCTGGTGGGCTGCCATCTATGGGGTCGCACAGAGTTGGACATGACTGAAGCGACTTAGCAGCAGCAGCAGCAGCAGATAGTTACACTAAGTATTTGGTAGAATCAAACTCATGTTGTCCCTGGAGAAACAGTCTTAAACCCAGGCTGCAAAGAAATCCTAACAAACCAAGTTCCAAAGGAGTATGGACCATCTCCACCTGACTGGCAGGGCCACAGCCACACCGCGTCTGTCCCTGGAGCAACCATGTAGCCTCAGGACCCAGGAGGAGTTCAAGGAACAGTTAACTAATGACTGGTCTGTCATGGCCTCGCAGTAGAGAAAGGCCCAAAGCAGAAGTACCACATCTCCCGACTAGGGGGCGCTGTGCTCACAGAGCACAACCCTTCAGCCGAAAGACCCTAATGCCGGCCAGCATTATTAATGCAACGCATAGCATGCTGAGAAATTGCTGCTTCTGACTCCGAAAACCTAAGCCCACAATCACCTTCAAGGAATACATAATGTTTACGATCGACGGTGAGGACTTGAGTGTCAGACTAGGTCGCATGTTCCTGCACCAGGCACTCAGCTAGTGTCATGGCCTACAGACACCAGAGTATGCCCAACACCTAGTGAGGGAAGAAAGTGCTGTCATTATGCTCATTTTATAAGTTCTCATAGTGAAGCTTCAGTTCAGTTCAGTCGCTCAGTCATATCCAACTCTGCAACTCTATGAATTGCAGCTCACCAGGCCTCCCTGTCCATCACCAACTCCCAGAGTTCACTCAGACTCACGTCCATCAAGTCGGTGATGCCATCCAGCCATCTCATCCTCGGTCGTCCCCTTCTCCTCCTGCCCCCAATCCCTCCCAGCATCAGAGTCTTTTCCAATGAGTAAACTCTTCGCATGAGGTAGCCAAAGTACTGGAGCTTCAGTTTTAGCATCATTCCTTCCAAAGAAATCCCAGGGCTGATCTCCTTCAGAATGGACTGGTTGGATCTCCTTGCAGTCCAAGGGACTCTCAAGAGTCTTCTCCAACACCACAGTTCAAAAGCATCAATTCTTCTGCGCTCANTCAGTCATGTCCGACTCTTTGCAACCCCATGAACCGCAGCACGCCAGGCCTCCCTGTCCATCACCAACTCCCAGAGTTCACCGAAACCTACGTCCATTGAGTGATTGCTGCCATCCAACCATCTCATCCTCTGTCGTCTGCTTCTCCTCCTGCCCTCAATCTTTCCCAGCATCAGAGTCTTTTCCAAATGAGTCAGCTCTTCCTATCAGGTGGCCAAGGTACTGGAGTTTCAGCATCAGCATCAGTCCTTCCAGTGAATACTCAGGACTGATTTCCTTTAGGGTGGACTGGTTGGATCTCTCCAGGATCACTCAGGTGCTGAGTGGCAAAACTGCTCACACACCAAAGTCTTTCTGGTTCATAAAAGCTGTTCTTCACCACATTACATTGCCTCCCCTCTTCTGAATGGAGAGCCTGGCAAGTTTCTCTAGCTCTACAACACAGGAGAGAAGAGATTTAAACAAGGTAACTTTGTTTTTCAGTGGAGAGATGTCACTGTGATCAAAGCTGACTTCCATAGTGAAAAGTCATGTTGCTAGTGTGTCCCCGTGTAAGATGTGATGTGTTACTTCACCTCTGTGATCTTCCTCCCAAAAGCCTCCTTCCAAATCAACGACTGATACTATCAAAAACTGTCAAGATCAGACTTCCCCGGTGGCTCTATGATAAAGAATCCACCTGCCAATGCAGGGGACACGACTTCGATCCCTGGTCCAGGAAGATTCCACATGCCTCAGAGCAACTAAGCGCCTGTGCCACAGCTACTGAGCCTGCGCTCTAAGCCCGTAAGCTTCAGCTGCAGAAGCCTGGAGACCTAGAGTCTGTGATCCGCAAGAGAAGCCACCACGACGAGAAGCCCACAGGCAGCAGGGAAGAAGAGCCCCCACTCATTGCAACTAGAGAAAGCCCACACGAAGCAATGAAGACCCAGCACAGCCAAAAGTTAAATAAGTAAATTATTTTAAAAGCTGTCAAGATCATCAAAAACTAAGTCACAAAAACTCTCAGAGATCAGAGGGGCCTAAGAAGACATGATGGTGAAATGTAGTATCTGGGATGGGATCCTGGCACAAAAAAAGACATTAGGGAAAAACTTGTAAAGGAAAAAAAAAAAAAAAATCAGGCTGGAGTTTAGTTCATAGTAATATACCAGTGTTGACTTTAACTGTGACAAATGTACCAGGGTGGTGTCAGATCTTAACAACAGGGAAAATGAAGTGAAGGACAACAGGAACTCTCCATACTATCTAACTTTCCTCCAAGTCTGGTGGTGGTGGTGGTTTTGGTGGTTTAGTCGCACAGTTGTGTCTCTTTGCAACTGCATGGATTGCAACCCGACTGGCTCCTCTGTCCTTGCAATTCTCCAGGCAAGAATACTGGAGTGGGTTGCCATTTCCTTCTCCAGGGGACCATCGTAGCCCAAGTACTGAATCCAGGACTTATGCATTGCAGATGGATTCTTTACCGACTGAGCCACCTAACTCCTTACCAGTCTAAATTAAGATTATTTTAAAAGAGATGTTCTTTATCAAACATATGAACCCAGTAAATTGCTAAAAACACAGAAATTGGTGTTTGATGCTATTGAGATTTGTCCTTCTCCAGAAATTTTTCAAACAGAGCAGAGTACTCAGTATCCTGAAGAGTTTGGATGTTCTTGAAGCAGGATACTGGAAGAAATCATTTCTGAACATTAATTCCAGACTTTTCAACACTATATAAGTCTGTTATTGTTATTCAGTCACTAGGTCGTGTCTGACTCTTTGTGACCCCCAAGGACTGCGGTACACCAGGGTCCTCGGTGATTTGTAAGAATTGTTAATGAATTGTATAAGCTAATTGTATAAATTTGTGATTTGTATTGTTACAATGACTCTTCAATTCAGAGTCATTGGAAAATGCACCGAATTAGAAGCTAATCATTTGTAATTATATGTCAGAGTGATTGCGAAGGTAATGAGTAGGTTTTTTAGCTGGTGCACAGAAATTACATTTAATATTGGATGGTAAACCACATACACACAAAAGCACTGAGTGTTAGAAACACGTGCCTTTTGTGGGGCCTTTGTGTCGTTGACCTATTTCTCCCAGTAGGGTGCGCTCTTGACCATCAAATGGAAAAAGTGACCTGGTATCAGCGAATAGAGGTACTAGCTGACCCTTGGAACAGAATTTGCAGGGTAACTTTGAGAAAGACTAATTATTCAGAAATCTTCTCCAGGAATACTTGTACAGTAGGAAAGGGAGGCCATACAACACCAACCAACATGGTTGAGATAACAGATGTTTTGGAGAAGGAAGAAAGTGTATTGGACTAAATCAGAAAACCCTGTGTAAGTACAGAAAAACCCAAACAAATTTTTTGGCCAAGTCACTATTACTGAAACTATGTGTCCCCTGATGAAAAGCAGGTTAAAAATGTCAAAACTAAAAGTGCCTTCTCCCCAGCCAGACCCGTGTTCCTGAAAAGGCTTGTGAAAGGAATATTCTTACAGTAGCATCTCTTCACTAATTGGCCACAAATGTCTTACTCCATATAGCATTTCACAAGATAGCTCATGCATTTAATTCTTTACCTTAAACAGTTGCAAGAGCAGCCCTTACACACACGCGCGCGCGCACACACACACTGACCCGATGCCCTTCTCTTTCTGTTAAGTCCAAGTACAACACGTAATCCTTAACATGATTTCCTTAGTCCTGTGTAATCTGGCCCCTAACACCCTACAGAATTATTTCATAACACTCTCTACTCGCTCCAAGGGCTCCAGACCCACTTTCTGTCTTCCAGCTCATGTCCATCTGCCCTTTGGATCTCACCTCAGCCACTATCTCTTGGAGGAGCTTCCCTCACCCCTAGGTCAGATAGTGCTGTTAAACGCTTACATAGCACCTTATACTTCGCCCTCACAGCTCTAATGACAGATCAACAGTGTATACTAAACAATGTTCAGCGTTAATAATTCACTTATGTGATTGGTAGGTTGGTATCAGTTTTCCTCTCTAAATCACACGTTCCTTAAGATTGGAATTCAGGTTTTCATTCTCCCTGGATCCCAGTGCCCAGAACAGGATCTGGCTCAGAGTGAGTTTTCTATATGTCTTTGTACAATAAATAACCTAAGGATAGACTGAGTCCCTGCAAGCAGTCCAGCTCCCAACTACCCATTTTATTCTTTTCATACAAAAAGAAAAAAAAAATTTTTTACCCAGGAATTAGAATTAGTAATATCTGAGTGTTATATATCAAGCTGTTTGGGAAATTGAGGGAAAATAATGGAAGCAGAGCACTTCAGTGTTAGCTGCAAAATATGTGGGGAAAAAATAGATAAGAATAAGAGATTAGATGGCATAGAGCAAAAGTTTTGTCATACTGAGACAAGTCATCAGAAGGGCATTTCTTCTAGAGAAGTATCTCTCAGGATACCAGTGTTGATGGGGAGCAGATGAAGTATTGGTATTAATACAGGTGGGGCAGGCTATTATTATCAAACCAGGGACCTGGGAAACTCACCCCAGACCCAGATCAGCCTACCCGAGCAAAGCGAGGCTGTAATGAGAGAAAGAAAGCTAGAAGAGAATGTCAGGGAAAGCCCTGCTCCATGCAGGACTCTGCTAAGCTGGTCTACACCAGTTAAGATATTCCATTAGCTGAGGCTTTGCTATGAGAAGTTCAAGTTGTCCTGTCTTCAGCCAATGGGCTTTTCTTTGAGTTGCCTCCTAAGTCTTTCTCATTTTATTTTTTTAATATATCTTTATTTATGGCTGCATGGGGACTTAGATGCAGTGTGTGGGATCTTAGTTCCCTGACCAAGGATAGAACCCGTGTCTCCTGCATCAGAAGGCACATTCTTTACCACTGCACACCAAGAAAGTCCCCTAAGTCCTGATGATATTGCTGGTCTTAAAGAGCATTGCCACTGTCTTGGTGTAATGAATGTTTCAGAGCTACCTTGTATGTTTCCTGCCACAAAGATGGGATTTGTCATAGCTCTAAGAAATCATATCAGTGGGCAGTAACAATCCTCTTTGCTACTGGCTTGGTTATTGTTTCTATGTATCTTCAGAGATATATGCAATTTTTAAAAGAAAAAGGAAGGGAAAATACCTCCTGAGTTTATAGTGACACTTTCACTTCAAGTTTAGTCCTGCAAGGCTTTTAACCACTTCTCTGTTACATCTATATACATCTTCTTTATCCTGTAATGAGAAATCTGAATCTCAAGGACACAAGTACTGAAAGAATGACAATATCTATTAATTATTCATTTGTCATAGCTCTAAGAAATCATATCAGTGGGCAGTAACAATCCTCTTTGCTACTGGCTTGGTTATTGTTTCTATGTATCTTCAGAGATATATGCAATTTTTAAAAGAAAAAGGAAGGGAAAATACCTCCTGAGTTTATAGTGACACTTTCACTTCAAGTTTAGTCCTGCAAGGCTTTTAACCACTTCTCTGTTACATCTATATACATCTTCTTTATCCTGTAATGAGAAATCTGAATCTCAAGGACACAAGTACTGAAAGAATGACAATATCTATTAATTATTCATTTATCCTATACCGCACACACAGACTCAGTAAAACAACATTCATATTTCTGAATTTACTACTTCTGATGAGATTAAAATCCATTTCTGCTGACCTCAGAGGAAGTAAAGCCAGAGAGATAAATAATAAAGAGGTTATCTTTGTCCACAGTGTGTGGGTTCCATGACATCTACTCTCTTAACAAAGCTTAGCCCATTTTCAGAAATGCTGAGTTAAGTTACTCAGGCCAAAGACCCTTGTAAAAACTTATTTTTTTAAAGGGATAAAGTAGAAATACATATAGATAATATGTATATTTGTTGTTTAGTTGCTAAGTCCTGTCTGACTCTTTTGCAACCCTATGGATGGTAGCAAAAGAGCAAAACGGTTGTCTGGGGACGCCTTATAAATAGCTGAGAAAAGAAGAGAAGTGAAAGGCAAAGAAGAAAAGGAAAGATATACCCATTTGAATGTAGAGTTCCAAAGAATAGCAAGGAGAGATAAGAAAGCCTTCCTCAGTGATCAATGCAAAGAAATAGAGGAAAACAATAGAATGGGAAAGACTAGAGATCTCATCAAGAAAATTAGAGATACCAAGGGAACATTTCATGCAAAGATGGGCTCGATAAAGGACAGAAATGGTATGGACCTAACAGAAGTAGAAGATATTAAGAAGAGGTGGCAAGAATACACAGAAGAACTGTACAAAAAAGATCTTCACGACCCAGATAATCATGATGGTGTGATCACTCATCTAGAACCAGACATCCTGGAATGTGAAGGTCAAGTGGGCCTTAGGAAGCATTACTGAGAACAAAGCTAGTGGAGGTGATGGAATTCCAGTGGAGCTATTTTAAATCCTAAAAGATGATGCTGTGAAAGTGCTGCACTCAATATGCCAGCAAATGTGGAAAACTCAGCAGTGGCCACAGGACTGGAAAAGTCAGTTTTCATTCCAATCCCTAAAAAAGGCAATGCCAAAGAATGCTCAAACTACCACACAGTTGCACTCATCTCACATGCTAGTAAAGTAATGCTCAAAATTCTCCAAGCCAGGCTTCAACAGTACGTGAACTGTGAACTCAGATGTTCAAGCTGGATTTAGAAAAGGCAGAGGAACCAGAGATCAAATTGCCAACATTCACTGGATCATAGAAAAAGCAAGAAATTCCCAGAAAAACATCTACTTCTTTTTTATTAACTATGCCAAAGCCTTTGACTGTGTGGAGCACAAAAAACTGTGGAAAATTCTAAAGGAGATGGGAATACCAGACCACCTGACCTGCCTCCTGAGGAATCTGTATGCAGGTCAAGAAGCAACAGTTAGAACCGGACATGGAACAACAGACTGGTTCCAAATCAGGAAAGGAGTACATCAAGGCTGTATATTGTCACCCTGCTTATTTATCTTATATGCAGAGTACATCATGAGAAACCCTGGGCTGGATGAAGCACAAGCTAGAATCAACAATGCCAGAAATATCAGTAACCTCAGATATGCAGATGACACCACCCTTATGGCAGAAAGTGAAGAAGAACTAAAAAGCCTCTTGGTGAAAGTGAAAGAGGAGAGTGAAAAAGTTGACTTAAAACTCAACATTCAGAAAACCCAACATTCATGGCATCTTGTCCCATCACTTCATGGCAAATAGATGGGGAAACAGTGGAAGCAGTGACAGACTTTATTCTGGGGGGTAGAAATATCAGTAACCTCAGATATGCAGATGACACCACCCTTATGGCAGAAAGTGAAGAAGAACTAAAAAGCCTCTTGGTGAAAGTGAAAGAGGAGAGTGAAAAAGTTGACTTAAAACTCAACATTCAGAAAACCCAACATTCATGGCATCTTGTCCCATCACTTCATGGCAAATAGATGGGGAAACAGTGGAAGCAGTGACAGACTTTATTCTGGGGGGCTCCAAAATCACTGCAGATGGTGACAGCAACCATGAAATTAAAAGATGCTTACTCCATGGAAGTTATGACCAACCTAGATAGCATATTAAAAAGAAGAAACATCACTTTACCAACAAAGGTCCATCTAGTCAAAGCTATGGTTTTTCCAGTAGTCATGTATGGATGCGAGAGTTGGACTATAAAAAAAGCTAAGCATTGAAGAATTGATGCTTTTGAATTGCGATGTTGGAGAAGACTCTTGAGAGTCCCTTGGACTGCAAGGAGATCAAACCAGTCAATCCTAAAGGAGATCAATCCTGGGTGTTCATTGGAAGGACTGATGCTGAAGTTGAAACTCCAATACTTTGGCCACCTGATGCAAAGAACTGACTCATTTGAAAAGACCCTGATGCTGGGAAAGGTTGAAGGCAGGAGAAGGGGACAACAGAGGATGAGATGGTTGGATGTCCATCACTCATAGACATGAGTTTGAGAAAGCTCCAGAAGTTTGTGATGGACCGGGAGGCCTGGAATGCTCCCGTCCATGGGGTCACAAAGAATTGGACATGACTGAGTGACTGAACTGAACTGAACTGGACGGTAGCCCACTAAGCTTTTCTGTCCAGGAGATTCTCCAGGCAAGAGTACTAGAGTGAGTTGCCATGCCCTCTTCCAGGGGATCTTCTCGACTTAGGGATCAAATCCGTGTCTCTTACATCTCCTGGCAGGTGGGTTTTTAACCACTAGTGCCACCTGGGAAGTCCTAATATGTGTATAATACATCTTAAAACAATCAAATAACAGACAAGACATTAAGGAATTACCAGGCCTACAATGAAGGGAAATCAGGATCCCAGGGGTACAAATAAAGACAGAAGCTTCTTTCATTCCGAGAGCAGTTATTCACCTTTAAAATATTGAATTTTCATTTTGGGGACCTTCTGGAGAGAGGAAGAGAAAAGCCAAAGCCCCCAGTGACCACATAAAATAGGAAGTCTAATAGGAGGTTCACCGTGTAATCAGCTAGGCTGCAAAGGCTGTATTCCCACATAGACCAGACCAGGCAGAACATTGCCCACCACCTGGTAACTTTGCGTTCCTTGTCAGACAGTGTTGACAGTCTAGACAAGCAAAAAAGGGGGGAAAAAGGAAGGCAAAATTACCTGGAGCATCACAAACTGATTACAAGCCCCTAATTAGCTGATCTGGTGGCATATAATGAAAAATCCCACGGGCAGAGGAGCCTGGCAGGCTACAGTCCATTGGATCTCAAAGAGTCTGACACAATCTAGGGCCTAAGCTGCAACAATGTACAGTGAAGCCTTTCTTGAGCATGCCGGGGTGAGGAAGCAAGCCTTCATAAAGCTACACCTGAGCCATTCCGGTAACCTACCTTAATTTTTTGCAGCAGAGTGTATTTTCCAGAGATGGCCGCAACAATCTACAATCCTAACTACCGTGTGATCTTTGATGCTTGGGGACCTCTGATTGGATGCATAGGAAGTGATGTTATGCGACTTCCAAGACTAAGTCAGAAAAGCAGTACAGCCTCTGCTGGGCTCTCCCCTTGAGGACATACAACTTGGAAGCCCTGAGCTGACACGTTTGAAGGGGAGCTATCTGAAGCCATAGTGTAGAAAGACTCAACAGACTTGGAGGAGGCACTGCCCGGGGAGCCTCAGATGAGCTGTTCTTACCTCCCCAGCCCAGGCACCAGACATCTAACTGAGAAAGATTTCGATGGATCAGATGGTAAAGAATCTGCCTGCAATATGGGAGACCCAGGTTTGATCCCTGGGTCGGGAAGATCACCTGGAGAAGGAAATGGCAACCCACTCCAGTCTTCTAGCTTGGAAAATCCCATGGGCAGAGGAACCTAACAGGCCACAGTCCATGGGGTTGCAAAGAGTTGGACACGACTGAGCAACTAACCCTTTCACTTCCACTTCCAGCTCATAGTCTTCAAGCTGCTTAGTGGAGATGACCTGTTCTTGCCAAACACTGTGAGCTTGCAGGTTTGTGAGCAAAATAATGTTAGTCATGTAAACTGTGTCTAGGAGTGGTTTGTTACACAGGAGTTGATAACAAATACAGTCTTGTGCTTATTTAAAAGAATACCATTGGGAAGCAGAGAGGTAGCAGGTGGAGAACAGGAGTATGAAAGTGGAATCCGGAGCAGCTGCTTGGGTTGGGAATAAATTAATTATGACAGGTTAAAAGCTGACAGATATGACGGTGACTTGAGTTTGGTAACTTTCAGTGCGGACCCTGCTGGAGCTGCCAGAATGAGAGAACAGAGGACAGTGTCCATGAGCTGTGGGATTGCTCATTGGCCAGAAAGTTTAAGCGAGCCACCAGATCTAAGGCTGGAGGCAAACCTGTCGATGTCTCCAGTGGATGACCGAGCTCCTTTCAAAGTCACTGCCGCTAGATGACCTGTTCTTGCCAAACACTGTGAGCTTGCAGGTTTGTGAGCAAAATAATGTTAGTCATGTAAACTGTGTCTAGGGGTGGTTTGTTACACAGGAGTTGATAACAAATACAGTCTTGTGCTTATTTAAAAGAATACTGTTGGGAAGCAGAGAGGTAGCAGGTGGAGAACAGGAGTATGAAAGTGGAATCCGGAGCAGCTGCTTGGGGTGGGAATAAATTAATTATGACAGGTTAAAAGCTGACAGATATGACGGTGACTTGAGTTTGGTAACTTTCAGTGCGGACCCTGCTGGAGCTGCCAGAATGAGAGAACAGAGGACAGTGTCCATGAGCTGTGGGATTGCTCATTGGCCAGAAAGTTTAAGCGAGCCACCAGATCTAAGGCTGGAGGCAAACCTGTCGATGTCTCCAGTGGATGACCGAGCTCCTTTCAAAGTCACTGCCGCAACAGGGACTGATCCTCTGCAGTCCACTTCCTTGGAGGCAAGTCCTCCCAGACTTATTACTGCCTCCTTCTTTGAGGAGATGGACATCTGCACCGCTCTCGGGATTTTCCGCCTCTTGACTTGGTTTCTACTGTGTGTGTGTGCTAAAGCACTCTAGTTGTGTCCAACTCTTTGTGCCCCTGTGGACTATAGACCACCAGGCTAGGCAAACCTGTCGATGTCTCCAGTGGATGACCGAGCTCCTTTCAAAGTCACTGCCGCAACAGGGACTCATCCTCTGCAGTCCACTTCCTTGGAGGCAAGTCCTCCCAGACTTATTACTGCCTCCTTCTTTGAGGAGATGGACATCTGCACCGCTCTCGGGATTTTCCGCCTCTTGACTTGGTTTCTACTGTGTGTGTGCACTAAAGCACTCTAGTCGTGTCCAGCTCTTTGTGCCCCTGTGGACTATAGACCACCAGGATCCTCTGTCCGTGGGACTGTCTAGGCAAGAATACTGGAGTGGGTTGCCATGCCCTCCTCAGGGGATCTTCCCAACCCAGGGATCAAACCCTCATCACTTACGTCTCCTGCACTGGCAAGCAGGTTCTTGACCACTAGCACCACCTAGGAAGCCACTACTCACTTCACTCCCCACCTGATTTTCTTCTGAATTATGTTCCTATTCTACGATCGGATTCTGTATATCTCTTAACCTGCACCAGGTCTCAGGTCGGGTAACTGTGTTTTTGGAGGCTGTGACAGTTTTGCAAGCTGAGATAGAGATGCTTTGAGGCAGGTGTGATGACTTTCACTGAAGAGGAAAGCAATCTCTTCTCCCTAGAGGATTTATTATTTTCTGAATACAGGTAAGTGTCAAGTTTTACAAGCTCTTGTCCTTCCCACAAACTCTGTTCAACCGACAACATGGATTGTCTCATATACACATCAAAGCACAGATCGTAAACTGTTTACTAGAAGAAGGAAATTGAAGTTTTTCAGAACTTGCTTGTAGAGAATCTCCAGTAGGATGGAATTAGAATAAACTGGTCATATTCCCCAAACATCAGGGAATGCCAGCTACCCCCAGTGATGACGTGAGAGCAGTTAATGAGATTAGGAGAGGGTAGCTACTGCTCAGTTAGGTCTGGCTTCAAGATTTCAACAGGCACAAGCTCTCTTTTTAAAATTCAGATATCCTCTCTTGGCCAACTTCTCATTCATTATACATTAATGACTTTTTATGGATTGTCTCATATACACATCAAAGCACAGATCGTAAACTGTTTACTAGAAGAAGGAAATTGAAGTTTTTCAGAACTTGCTTGTAGAGAATCTCCAGTAGGATGGAATTAGAATAAACTGGTCATATTCCCCAAACATCAGGGAATGCCAGCTACCCCCAGTGATGACGTGAGAGCAGTTAATGAGATTAGGAGAGGGTAGCTACTGCTCAGTTAGGTCTGGCTTCAAGATTTCAACAGGCACAAGCTCTCTTTTTAAAATTCAGATATCCTCTCTTGGCCAACTTCTCATTCATTATACATTAATGACTTTTCAGTGATTTTTTCCTTGATTTTAGAAGGCAATGCTCTGATTTGATTCCACTTTTGCCTTAGCATTAGAAGGGCCTATGTTCTTCTCAAAACTAAATTATTGCCATGCTGCTAATTACTATAATTTCTTGCCCTCAGCCAGATTTGCAGTGTTCAAAAAATGTGCTGCAGCAATGTAAATATCTATGGACAGATAAAAGAATAAAGAAGATGTGATCACACACACACACACACACACACATACACTGATCTATTACTCAGTTCAGTTCAGTCGCTCAGTTATGTCTGACTTTTTGCAGCCCCATGGATTGTAGCATACCAAGCTTCCCTGTCCATCACTGACTCCTGGAGCTTGCTCAAACTCATGTCCATCAAGTCAGTGATGCCATCCAACCATGTCATTCTCTGCATTTTTCAGTGATTTTTTCCTTGATTTTAGAAGGCAATGCTCTGATTTGATTCCACTTTTGCCTTAGCATTAGAAGGGCCTATGTTCTTCTCAAAACTAAATTATTGCCATGCTGCTAATTACTATAATTTCTTGCCCTCAGCCAGATTTGCAGTGTTCAAAAAATGTGCTGCAGCAATGTAAATATCTATGGACAGATAAAAGAATAAAGAAGATGTGATCACACACACACACACACACACACATACACTGATCTATTACTCAGTTCAGTTCAGTCGCTCAGTTATGTCTGACTTTTTGCAGCCCCATGGATTGTAGCATACCAAGCTTCCCTGTCCATCACTGACTCCTGGAGCTTGCTCAAACTCATGTCCATCAAGTCAGTGATGCCATCCAACCATGTCATTCTCTGCAGTCCCCTTCTCCTCCTGCCTTCAATCTTTCCCAGACTGTATTACCCCAGGAAGAGTTGGGGAGGTAAATTTGGAGTTTGAGATTAACATATGAAGTGAAGTGAAGTCGCTCAGTCGGGTCCGACTCTTTGCGACCCCATGGACTGTAGCCTATCAGGCTCTCCATCCATGGGATTTTCCAGGCAAGGGTGCTGGAGTGGATTGCCATTTCCTTCTCCAGGGGATCTTCCCGACCCAGGAATGGAACCCAGGTCTCCCACATCACAGGCAGACGCTTTACCGTCTGAGCCACCAGGGAAGCCCAGATTAACATATATATACTATTAAATATAAAATAAAAGACAAGGACCTACTATGGCAAAGCACAGGGAAATATATTCAATATCTTATAATAGAAAATAATCTGAAAAGGAATATGTGTGTGTGTGTGTGTGTGTGTGTAACTGGATCACTTTGCTGTACCCTTGAAACTAACACAGCATTATAAATTAACTGTGCGTGTGTGCTGAGTCACTTCAGTCAAGTCCTACTCTTTACAACCCTATAGACTGTAGAACAGAGAAGGCAATGGTACCCCACTCCAGTACTCTTGCCTGGAAAATCCCATGGACAGAGGAGCCTGGTAGGCTGCAGTCCATGGGGTCGCTAAGAGTCGGCACGACTGAGCAGCTTCACTTTCACTTTTCACTTTCATGCATTGGAGAAGGCAATGGCAACCCACTCCAGTGTTCTTGCCTGGAGAATCCCAGGGACAGGGAAACCTGGTGGGCTGCTGTCTATGGGGTCACACAGAGTTGGACACGACTGAAGCAACCTAGCAGCAGCAGCAGCAGACTGTAGACCTCCAGGCTCCTCTGTCCATGAGATTCTCCAGGCAAGAATACTGGAGTAGGTTGCCATGCCCTCCTCCAGGAGATCTTCCTGACCCAGGAATCAAACCTGAGTCTCTTATGTCTCATGCACAAAGACCACTAAATTCTTTTTACCTATAGTCTTAAAAGGACAACAAAACAAACACAAAATCAGTAATGGTCACATAAAATGCCACTGTTAATTACATACCAAGATTTATTTAAAAACATTCCTCTTAAGATATCCTTGTATGTGTTAGTCACTTGGTCGTGTCCAGCCATCTCATCCTCTGTCATCCCCTTCTCCTCCTGCCCCCAATCCCTCCCAGCATAGGGTCTTTTCCAATGAGTCAACTCTTCCCATGAGGTGGCCAAAGTATTAGAGTTTCAGCCTCAGCATCAGTCCTTCCAGTGAACACCCAGGACTGATCTCCTTTAGGATGGACTGGTTGGATCTCCTTGCAGTCCAAGGGACTCGCAAGAGTCTTCTCCAGCACCACGGTTCAAAAGCATCAATTCTTCGGTGCTCAACTTTCTTCACAGTCCAACTCTCACATCCATACATGACAACAGGAAAAACCATAGCCTTGACTAGATGGACCTTTGTTGGCAAAATAATGTCTCTGCTTTTGAATATGCTACCTAGGTTGGTCATAACTTTCTCTCCAAGAAGTAAGTGTCTTTTAATTTCATGGCTGCAATCACCATCTGCAGTGATTTTGGAGCCCCCAAAAATAAAGTCTGACACTGTTTCCACATCTATTTGCCATGAAGTGATGGGAACCAGATGCCATGATCTTCGTTTTCTGAATGTTGAGCTTTAAGCCAACTTTTTCACTCTCCTCTTTCACTTTCATCAAGAGCCTTTTTAGTTCCTCTTCACTTTCTGCCATAAGGGTGGTGTCATCTGCATATCTGAGGTTATTGATATTTCTCCCAGCAATCTTGATTCCAGCTTGTGCTTCTTCCAGCCCAGCATTTCTCATGATGGACTCTGCATAGAAGTTAAATAAGTAGGGTAACAATATGTGTCCTTAGGCAGTTTCAAATGTCCCCTTTAAAACTTGCTAGCATAGTTAAGTGGAACAGCCACATACATTGAGACTCTGAGTGAGAAAAGTCATGAGCAGACATGCCACAGAAGAGGAAATGGAACAGCTGAGTGAGAAAATGATCAGCCTCCAAGAAATGCAGTTTAAAACAATAATAAAATTTCATTTTTGTGCTCATCAAAATGACAAAGATTTTTTATTCATGATCAATTTGTAATTGTTGTCCTTACACTTTTTAACATATTTTTTTTCCCCACTTGGCAGTTTATCTTCTGAATCATGACTGTCTTTTTCAAGCACATTGGCTACCTGAAGAAATCTCCTACCTGCTAGAATTAAACATTTTACATTTATTCAGATACAGATGGAGGGGATTTTTTCCTTTTTCATCCTCTCCTTGTGGGAGGATAGAAGTCTACCTCATTTTGGGGCCCTGCTTCATTCTAAAAATAAATAAATGAAAGAAGAGACTTCTCTACAAGACAAAGGAAAACACTTAAGAATTCAGCTACAGTATGGTAAGGAGGAATCTGAATCTCAAAAGATCCTTTCCCTTCATTCATTTATTATCTGCTTCTGACTTTGAAACCATGCCCACTAGGGTTAATAAAAGCTACAAAAACTCCTGAGTAACAGAATTTCTTGAGCTTTTCTTACAGCTTATTAAAAAAACCCCTCTGCATATCCTCTGCCTTCACTGAGCTGCTGCTGCTGAGTCGCTTCAGTCATGTCTGACTCTGTGCAACCCCATAGACGCCAGCCCACCAGGCTCCCTTGTCCCTGGGATTCTCCAGGCAAGAACACTGGAGTGGGTTGCCATTTCCTTCAGGCCCACTAATTATTTTGTTGCCACTTGCATGCCCTCCAAGGCTCATGTCGCCAAAACAATAAGATGTTTGCTTAAGTTGTTTTCCAGAATTTTGGAATCAGCTGTGTCTAGTGATTTGGGGCTGGTCAACACTGGTTGGGAACACTGACCATAAAACTGGACCAACTCAGGTGTCTGATGAATGACATTTTGACTTCAGAGGGTCAAAAACTCCACCCTCAAACCTGCTAAGCACCCCCATTTATGACCATCCATCCCATGAGGAAGCAAGTAGTTCAGATATGCCTGTATAGTACACTAATCACCTCCCTTTCCCATTATCTTTCCCCATGCCTAAGACCACCCTGCTTCTGCTTCCTCTTCTCTTTTTTTTTTTTTTTTTTTGACTCTCTGGGCCTTCTTTGTGTGGGCTTCTCTAGCTGTGGTGTGTGGCTTTAGTTGCCCCAAGGTATTTGGAATCTTACTTCCCTGACCAGAGATCGAACCTTTGTCTCCGCATCAGAAGGTGGGTTCTTAACCACTGGACCACCAGGGAAGTCCCCCCACCCTGCTTCTTTATCCCATAAATAACTCAAGCCCCATGCCTGCATCTGAGACTTGCCCTCCCATCTTCCCACTTGGCTGCCTTTTGAATAAACCCTTCCTTTGCTGTAAACCTTGGCATCTTAGCATTTTGAGTTGCTGCGCATTGAGCAGATGAACCTGGTTTGATAACAACTTGGCACTACTTCCAAGGGAGAACCAGATGCTTTGGGGGATAAAAATGAAGAGCACCCCAGGTCAGAGAGGAGGAAGCGGAATTGAGACTTTGAGGGTAGACAGAGAAAAGATGAGGAAACAAGAGTGGACGATGCTTTACCTTCTTCTGAAGTGGACTCTGTAGACTAAAGCTGCTCCAGGAGAGAGGCAGAAAGCTGGTACGATTTTTTTGTTTTGTTTTTTCTTTCCCCATCATCCTCTGGATATATTTGCATGTGAACCTAGTTCAATAACGAAGTAAAACTGTAACACGCTCCCCACCCATTACAGCGGTAAGGGTCTAGCTGAAGAAGTATGCTTAATTCAAAATCATTAAGCTTGAAGAGCACAATTAATAAGACAAGTGAGAACAAAGTTAAACCAAAATAGTGAGGTCAGCCAGAGGAACTTCACTTCCCTTAATCACTTCCTATTATCTACAAGGCTTAGAGAAAAAATAGCAGCATTAAACTTCCTGAGCTGCTTGCGGAATGCAATTGTTGCTTCCCAGCATCTCCTCATTCTTTGGGGGATGAAGGGTAAGGGCTGCTGATTCTGTTCTAATTAGACAAAACTCACTCCAAATCATCAGGCAACCCCAGACTCTCATTCTCTCTCCTGCTCAATCTGGAAAGAGTCAAGGAGACAGAGAGAAAACCAGGCAACTGTGGGACTGACTGCACGGAAGAAAGAACGAGGAGGAGAAGATGACAGCGACACGTCCATCGCTGACCGATTTTCCATTTACTACTCACATCTCATTTCTTGGCCCAAAGAACGATTACGTCTAATTCCCTTTGGGGGAACCAATAGTCACAAACAAGAGCATCACTGGTTTTCTTGGCATCTCTACTCCTTCGTGAAAATTTCCTAAACTAAAACGCCTAAAAAGGAAGCCTGGACCTGGAGAGACTCAGTTCATCCATTCAACCAATATTTATTGAGCGCCAACCATGGGCTAGGCACTGTTCTAGGCTTTGGGGTCAGAGCAGAGAAAAAATAAAGACCCCTACCTGTGAAAGTTAAATTTAAGCAGAGGGGAGATAGACAGTAGAGAGTAAGGTGCTAGTGGTAAAGAACCCACCTGCCAGTGCAGGAGACAAGAGTCACAGGTTCAGTCCCTGGGTCAGGAAGATCCCCTGGAGCAGGGCAGGGCAACCCACTCCAGTATTCTTGCCTGGAGAATCCCATGGACAAAGGAGCCTGGCGGGCTATGTCCCATGCGATAGAGTCAGACAGGACTGAACTGACTTAGTACAAAGAGAATAGGTAAATTACAAGGACAGTCTGACCTTCGCATCTGCAGCTTTTGCCAAATGTCTCTCCATTTGTGGACTCTGGATAATCATCCTAGCTGTTAACACGATTCTTGGGGAGATCAAACAGTTTGCACAACTTGGAAGTGCTTTTAAACATTTATTTCAGATACAAATGTAAAGACGTTATTGATACAAGGCAAGAGATTAAAAGGTCCTGTGGGGACTTCTCTAGTGGTCCAGTTGCTAAGACTCCACGTGCCCAATGCAGGGGGCCCAGATCTGATCCCTGGTCAGGAAACTAGATCCCACATGCTGTAACTAAGAGCATGCATCCCACAACCGAGAATCCTGCAGGATGCAACGAAGACCCGGCACAACCAAATGAATAAATATCCAAAAAAAAAAAAAAGGTCTGGGACACCCCACCCCTACTACCTACGTCTAAATGTGGCTCTCCGTAGCACCCGCTTTTTGTGAAGGAACCTGTGACCTTTCACTAGTGGGCAGCAGCTTCAGGGTGAAGACAAGCCCAGGTCCCGCCCGAAGACAAAGCCACGGGGGAGACCTCTGCGAGGGCAGGGCCTCCACTTTGCTATGAGGCATGAGCTGCACAAATGGAACCATATTAGGGGAACTGAGCCAACCACAGTCAGAGAAGCAAACGGGGCTCTAACTACTAAACAGAGGTACGTGTTGCATATGTTACTGCTGCTTTTGTATGTTAGAAACTGAAACAGCTGATAAATGACAGGTCCAGGAAGATGGCGCCTGCCTTGCCTAGCGAGTGTCTTAAATTATTCTTGGTAATCACCCAACTGGTAGGAAATTCTCCTGCTCTGTGTCCTGTGCCTTGTGGTTGGCGCTTAAGGAGTTCTCCTGTATTACCGAACTGAAAGGGAGTCTTTGCTCCAAATACAGCAAAGGAAGAAGCTAGCTTGCAGATGTCCATAAATCATCTATGACCAGGCGCCATGGTTTCAAGCTCTTACTCACGTTAATCCTATGAGCTTTTATACTTTAAGATGACATGTAAGTCAAGTGGGTTATTTTTAAGACAATAGATTCCTGGAGGAATATACAAAACCTGTCATTCAACAAGAGAAAAGGGATTTGTTTAGTGCCCTGACTAGGGCAAATGAAATCATGGGGCTGCCTCTAGTGTTTTCAAAGGAAGGTCATCAATTTCAAGTGAACAGGACTTCCCTGGTAGCACATTGTAGAAGAATCCGCCTGCCGATGCAGAGGTGGACACAGTTTTGATCCCTGGTCTGGGAAGATCCCACACGCCTCGGAGCAACTAAGCCCGTGTGTCACAACTTCTGAAAGCCCTGCGCCCTAGGTCCTTGAGCCTGCATGCTGCAGCTCCTAAAACCTGCACACCTAGAGCCTTTGCTCTGCAACAAGGGAAGCTACAAAAATGAGAAGCCCCCCGGTAGCTAGAGAGTAACCCCTGCTCTTTGCAACTAGAGAAAGCCCACAAGCAGCAACAAAGACCTAGCACAGCCAAAACATAATTTTGTTTTTTTATGGATTTCTAAAGTTCAAGGGAACACCAAAAAATGGTTTGAAGGGGAAAAGAAATCAGAAAAGGCAGAGTTTAGGCGGTCACCTAGCAGGAGGGATGGGCCAGGCCCACTTTGCCGTGTGGTGTTTTAAGAGTGATGGCTGGTGGGTTTAACAATTTAATGCCTGCTGCTGTTTTAGCAACAAGGAAGGTGAACTGCTTATACCATGCCCAGCCTTCAGATGAGGAAGTCAGACAGCAAAGAAGACATCTAGTTCACAGAGGACAGAGCCAGCCCTCCGCATGCACTCTACACGCGTGCCAGGGCATCAACAAGGAGCAGCATTGCCCGCAGCAGTGGTGTCTTAGCAAACTTCTCTCTGAGAAACATACTCCAACACCCACATTACAGCCTGAGCTTTCTCAGAATACTTTTTCTTCCTGCTGGCTGCATGTGGGTCAATTTTTTCCATTAAATCAGAGAGAGGGAAGTCTGTCCCTTTTTCTAGCTCAACAACTCGGTTGATATGTTCTGGATAAAATGACATTTTAGAAATGAATGACTCATGAACAACACTCACGGGTAGTATCATATTCCTCTGCACAGAAAAGAGAATACAGGCTTGATGGCAGGAAGGAGATCTGGGTTTGGGTAGCAGCTAGTCCTTGAACACAATACTCAAGTGTTAGTTCCTTCATTCACAGAGCATGGTCCATACCTTCTGGTGGGAAGGAAATCCATTAAGAAGTTAGGTCAATGTGCTCTGTGAGCTTAAGAGCATCACAGAAAAAAATGTATATTTATTAGTAAGAGCAGGGAAGGATGCTTAGAAATTGGGGACAGCAACCCCTGAGAAGTTCATGCAATAAAAGATACACAGATAATACACACCTAGCTGATTCAAGGTGTGAAAACAGCTTCCCTAATTAGGCCAAGTATCTTTGTAGAATCCTGGAAATGCTTTCATCTTTCAGTAACTTTATCTTTGGAAGGACATCCAGGAGATAAACCATATGCATCTTCACAGTCTTTTCTCAGAAGAGCAAATTTACAGAGGCTTCTGGAAACTTTGTTGATATCTACAAGACCGTGCCATATGAAACCTCCAAGTCACCAAATTCAACTGGGAAAAGAACAGTAAACAGTCTCTTTTGGTGATGTCATGGCTTGAGATTGGGAGTAAACTGACAGGCATTTAGGATACTTTACTTGGGTGATCTGCTTTTTTTTTTAAGATTCTTTTTGATGTGGACCATTTTTTAAAGTCTTTATTGAACTTGTTACAATATTGTTTCTATTCTTGTGTGTGTATGTTGGTTCTTTTGGCCAGGAGGCATGTGGGATCTTAACTCCCTGACCAGGATGGAACCTGCACCCTCTGCATTGGAGGGTGAAGTCTTAACCACTGGACCACCAGGGAAGTTCCTTGGTGATTTCATTTAACACATTTATTTGGTTCATTCCCTTCCACTTGGGCGGGGCTTCTTGCTCCCTCCCCTCAAGTCTCTCTGGGAAAGAGGGAAACCCCCCAAATAAATACCTTATGCCACTACCAGACATCTGTGCTTTCCTTCTCTTCTGCTTTGGCTCTCTTCCACAATTTTGCTGGCAAACTCAAGCAGGGATGCCTCTCCTCTGTCACCAGGGCTGGCTGCACAAGTTACACTGCGCCTGCAGAGACCTGCTTTAAAGCAGCACCACCAAAGTGGCTTCATCTGCCGCCCTCTGCCACTCCGATCCCCCGAGGAGACCTGCCTTGGATTCCAAATGTCCTACCTGTGTCTGAAAACCAGTCTTTGAATTTTCACTCATTGTTTCTTCTACCTGAGCTTCCCAGGTGGTACTAGTGGTAAAGATTCCATCTACAAATGCAGGAGACATAAGAGACGCAAGTTCAGTCCCTGGTTTGGGAAGATCCCCTGGAGGAGGAAATGGCAACCCACTCCAGTATTCTTGCCTGGAGAATCCCATGGACAGAGGAGCCTGGAGGGCCCATAGGGTCGCAAAGAGTTGAACGTGATTGAATGAGCACATACATACCCTTCTATCTGGCACAAGTGAAGAGATTAGCAGGAGAAAGAAACTCTCAGAATAGAGCCAGTATGTCCTCCAAATTCTCATCCCTATACTTCTATCCTGATTGATTTATCACATTCTGACACCTGCTATGACACCAAAGAGTTGTTTCCATCACTGCTCCATGATCAGCTCACCTTAATGCAGTTTTGTGTTTCACTATGAGGCTTTCGGAGAAGGCAATGGCACCCTGCTCCAGTACTCTTGCCTGGAAAATCCCATGGACGGAGGAGCCTGGTGGGCTGCAGTCCATGGGGTCGCTAAGTCAGACACAACTGAGCAACTTCACTTTCACTTTTCACTTTCATGCGTTGGAGAAGGAAATGGCAACCCACTCCAGTGTTCTTGCCTGGAGAATCCCAGGGACGGGGGAGCCTGGTGGGCTGCCGTCTATGGGGTCGCACAGAGTCAGACACGACTGAAGTGACTTAGCAGCAGCATGAGGCGTTCATTAAGTGACAGTTGTTGTAAACATTTAGTCACTCTTTCATCAAGAGCATCATCCCATGCCTGGGACATTTAGCCAGCAGCCTGATGCGGAGTATGGGTTACCAGAGCCAGTGGTGAGCAGCAGAGGAAGCATCAGCTTGGGGTTCCAGCAAAACTGGGGCAACTGCAGCACGACTGTACGATTTCCATTATTTGTAGGATTTTCTTTTAAATCTTCTTCTCCTGGTGCTGAAATATGAACCATGCCCATGAGCCTCAGCTCACTGATGTTCTGAAAATAGTTATTCGCACTTAGCTGATTCCAATTTCCTCTCTTTCCCCAATCAAAAATGCTAAGTTCTGTAAATCAGGCTGATTAAATACCCCTGGCGGCAGAATGACACTCTGAATGATATGAGTAAAGTCTTTCGTGACAATTTCGAGCTCACATGTCTTCTTCATAAATTATTTTAACCGGAGGGTAACTGCCGCACAGTGGTGTGTGGTTTCTGCCGCGCATCAGTGTGAATCAGCCAAGGGCATGCACGTGTCCTCTCCTCCTGTCTACCTTGTCCTCATCCCATACGTTCCCATACGTTCCCACAGAGCGCGAGGTTGAGTCTCTGTGTTGTTCAGCAAATTCCCACTGGCTCTTTATTTTACACGTGGTAATGTACGCGTTTCAGTGCTTCTCTCTCTCAGTCCTTCCCCTGTAGTGTCCTGGGTCTGTTCATGTCTGCGTCTCTGCTGTCAAGCACCTATTTCAATACGACCAAATGACACGGTAAGTGTTAGGGAGATGCACTCACATAAGGAAATATCTCACGGGCCCTATAGCCCATCCCGTCACATCCAGGTGTCTAAAGGATATTGAGTGTGTAACAGAAGCTATGATCATCGCTCACTGGACTTTTGCCAGGCACCCCATCATCACATCCCATGCTGCTCATCAGCAGTAGGAAGGCTCTGTGGGAGCCATCTACGCCCAAGGAAACGCTGGCTCTGCCACCTTCCAGAAGAACTGGTTACTGTCAAGGAGATGGGAGGCAAACCCAGAAGATGAATTGCACGAAGTTTTATCCTCGCTGTTGTGTCAGACTCTATGTGACCACATGGACTGTAGCCCGCCAAGAGCCTCCGTCCATGGAATTCTCCAGGCAAGAATACGGGAATGGGGCACCGTCCCTTCTCCAGGAATTAGCAGAAAAGTGTTGACTAGTTCCACTTTCTCCTTGGACATGCTGCCATCCCCTGCAGTCACGAGCATGCTCAGCACCAGTTCTGCCTGTTTCCAATGCTACCATCTCCTCAATGGCAGGGACAAGGTTGATTTTGTTTTGCTTTCTTAAAATGTTTATTTTATCTTGGAGTACAGTTGATTAACAATGTTGTGTTAATTTCCAGTGTACAGCAAAGTGATTCAGTTATACATATCAGTTCAGTTCAGTTCAGTCGCTCAGTCATGTCCAGCTCTTTGCAAACCCATGAATCACAGAACGCCAGGCCTCCCTGTCCATCACTAACTCCCAGAGTTCACTCAAACTCATGTCCATCGAGTCCATGATGACATCCAGCCATCTCATCCTCGGTCGTCCCCTTCTCCTCCCGCCCCCAATCCCTCCCAGCATCAGAGTCTTTTCCAATGAGTCAACTCTTTGCATGAGGTGGCCAACGTACTGGAGTTTCAGCTTTAGCATCATTCCTTCCAAAGAAATCCCAGGGCTGATCTCCCTCAGAATGGACTGGTTGGATCTCCTTGCAGTCCAAGGGACTCTCAAGAGTCTTCTCCAACACCACAGTTCAAAAGCATCAATTCTTCGGCGCTCAGCCTTCTTCACAGTCCAACTCTCACATCCATACATGACAACTGGAAAAACCATAGCCTTGACTAGATGGACCTTAGTCAGCAAAATAATGTCTCTGCTTTTGAATATACTATCTAGGTTGATCATAACTTTTCTTCCAAGGATTAAGCGTCTTTTAATTTCATGGCTGCACTCACCATCTGCAGTGATTTTGGAGCCGAGAAAAATAAAGTCTGACACTATTTCCACTGTTTCCCCATCTATTTCCCATGAAGTGAAGGGACCAGATGCCATGATCTTCATTTTCTGAATGTTGAGCTTTAAGCCAGCTTTTTCACTCTCCTCTTTCACTTTCATCAAGAGGCTTTTTAGTTCCTCTTCACTGTCTGCCATAAGGGTGGTATCATCTGCATATCTGAGGTTATTGATATTTCTCCCGGCAATCTTGATTCCAGCTGGTGTTTCTTCCAGTCCAGCATTTCTCATGATATACTCTGCATAGAAGTTAAATAAGCAGGGTGACAATATACAGCCTTGACATACTCCTTTTCCTATTTGGAACCAGTCTGTTGTTCCATGCCCAGTTCTAACTGTTGCTTCCTGACCTGCATACAGATTTCTCCAGAGACAGGTTAGGTGGTCTATATTCCCATCTCTTTCAGAATTTTCCACAGTTTATTGTGATCCACACAGTCAAAGGCTTTGGCATAGTCAATAAAGCAGAAGTAGATGTTTTTCTGGAACTCTCTTGCTTTTTTCCATGATCCAGCGGATGTTGGCAATTTGATCTCTGGTTCCTCTGCTTTTTCTAAAACCAGCTTGAACATCAGGGAGTTCATGGTTCACGTATTGCTGAAGTCTGGCTTGGAGAATTTTGAGCATTACTTTACTAGCATGTGAGATGAGTGCAATTGTGCAGTAGTTTGAGCATTCTTTTGCATTGCCTTTCTTTGGAATTGGAATGAAAAACATGTATCCTTTTTCAAATTCTTCTCCCATTTAGAATGTTAGAAAATATTGAGCAGTTTCCTGTGCTATACAGTAGGGGACAAGGGTTTTGTTCGATTTTGTGCTCTGTCGTCTTCCACTTAGCAGCAACCTTCAGGTTGCCTCTCTCCTAGAGGGGTGTTATTATTATTGTTAGCTGAAATGATGCTCTCATTTCCCCTGTTTTATTAATTATTGGCGAAACTGAGGTTCTGTGAGATAGAGGAGTTGGCCCAAAGTTAAACGGCTGAAAATGGTAAAGAACAGATTTGCAACCCCCTCCTGATATGTAATGTCTTCTGTATCTCTCCCCACCATGAACATCAATGTTATAAGCCACGTGATGCCCGCGTAGATCCGTCTCATCAAGGAGATGTTCTGCTGGTGATAACAGACAGCGGTGATCACTCCTTTTCCTTATTGCTTATAGCCCTTGAAGATTTTCTATATATTCCAGGTAGAGGTTGATAATACAATAGAAGCTGATCACTGACAGGTCAGAGGACAAGTTTAGATAGGTTGTTTCAGAGCCAGCTGTGTGGATGTTCAAATGCAAATGTCTAATAAGTACTTGGAAATTTTAAGTGGAATTCTACTCAAAATTTGTGTATGGGTGTAGAAAATGTATGAGAATGAGTGAAATGAGTAGAGTAAGAAAAAGAAAGAATGAATGGTTAATTCTTACAGACTATGAAAAAATTTTTGGTGGAAGAAGACAGGAAAATAAGAGTTAAAAAAATTGAAAAATTGCAGTCAGAGATATAGACGAATACAGAGGCACATAAACCTAAGGAAAATACTGGCACTGTGACAGGAGGAACAGGGAATACTTGCTGAATTCTATTGTTGGACTATCTTTATATAATTGTATATAAAATATCAGTTTTTAATATCTTACCTGTTCTCAACCAAGGAATTTATAATTCTCACATAGCATTCTTTTCCAAAGTGTTTCATAGGTCTTAGTTTTTCTTTACTAATCAGATTTTGGTTTATTCTCTCAGTAACACCTCTCAAGTGTCTGTGATGGAAGTAAACTAGAAAAATGTTCTTTACTTTGAAGACAAGTATGGTTAGAAGATATTATTTTCAGCAATTAAGGGATACCTGATTTTGAACTATGACTATGTTAGAGTCATGCTGTCTAACGCACACAACCAAGTCCAAGTATTTAGGAAAGCAACTAGCCACGATACGTCAGAGGAGGAGCTGCTTGGGTGGAGGAGGAAAGACAAGGACAGGACGGCCTCTCAGCGGCCTGGGCAGACAGCTGGGGCTCCATAGGGGGCAAGGCACTCTTGGCCCAGGCCTGCTTCTCTGGTGGAGGCCCAGAGGGCAGGGGCCTGTGAGGGAACTGCTGGGGGCAGCTGTCGGCTACAGAAGAGCCCACCAGCTGAGTCTGGGGTCACTGGGGTCTAGAAAGAGACTCCAGCCAGGCTGCAGCTCTGAGGCTCCTTCAAAAGCTGTCTCCAGCCTCCCAAAGAGAGGTGCCTTATGCTCTTAGCAGGAAGTCTTCCAATCTGTCCATCTCCTTGTAAAAATCAACAGCCTGGATCTGAATGGCATCTCTCCCTTTTGACCTTTTCCCATTTAGGGAGCTTAGCTTATTTGTTTTCTAGTCTCATTAGAAAAGATTTCTAAGAAGCCTGTTCCATAAGGCCTCTGTTTGTTACTCAATCCAGCAGGTGGTGAAGCTCTGTTCTAAAATCCAATGTCTTACCCTCTTCTCTTTCCCCAACTGTGACAGCTAATTTTATGGGTCAATTTGGCTGGGCCATGGTGCCCAGATATTTGGTCAAATGTAACTCTGGATATTTCTGTCAAGGTGACTTTTTGGGTTTGTTTTACTTTTTGTTTTGTTTGTTGGAGTTCTGTTATTATCAATTTTTTAATGAGATTAACATTTAAATCCATAGAACCTGAATAAAGCAGATTATCCTGCTTTGTGTAGGTGGGCCTCAACAGATCAGCTGAAGGCCTCAACAAAACAAAGACTGACCTCCCCAGAGCAAGAAAGTATTCTGCTAGTAGACTGCCTTTGAACTTGAACTGGAACTCTTCCTTGAGACTCCAACCTACCAGCCTCCCCTTGGAAGGATTTTGGTCCTTCCAAGCCTCCACAATTGTATGAGCCAATTCCTCAAGATCCATCTCTCTCTTTCTTCCTCTCTCATATATAGATCTAGATAGATAAAAACAGATCCTGTTGGTTCTGTCTCTCTGTAAAACCCTGAATAATCCCCCATCTTTCCCTGTTCCAGATGTCCTCTTCTAGTTATGAGGTTTAGAAAATCACCATTCATGTCTAACTTAGGGCAAAAATTTAAAAAAAAGAACATTAAAATATGCACACACAAAAAAAGTGGGATGCTTTGTAAGATAAAGGGAGAAATCCTTTTCTTTTTAAATTTAAAAAGAAATTCATCTTCAATTTTTTGACTGTGCCATATGGCATGTAGGAACTTGATCTTAGTACCAAAATGTGGATTTCTTAGTGCATAGATACATAAAGTCTCACCATAGTAGAATCAGTCCTTAAGAATGGAAGTGACTGGATAAAAATATTACCAACACTTCTAAGATGGCTTTTCCTTCATAACCAATTTAGGCTTTAAAATGAGCACATAGAAAACTACCAAAAGAGAAATCTTGGAACTTCCCTGGTGGTCCAGCGACTAAAGCCTCCACGCTCCCAATGCAGGGGGCTTGGGTTAAATCCCTGTCAGGGAACTAGATCCCACATGTGGCGACTAAGAGTTCACAGGTCGAAACTAAGACCTGGTGCAGCCAAATATAGAAATATATTTTTTAATTACTAAAAATTATTTTTAGAAGAGAGAGAGACTGAAATAGAGAGATAGAGCCCGGAAGATCTTCAGGAGCATCCTAAGGGGTTCTCACGCCTGCCTGTCCAAACTGGAGAGTCATGTTAAGGGCTCTGGCCCCGGCCCTCAACCCACAGTT
Source organism: Aepyceros melampus (assembly GCA_006408695.1). Taxonomy (NCBI): domain Eukaryota; kingdom Metazoa; phylum Chordata; class Mammalia; order Artiodactyla; family Bovidae; genus Aepyceros; species Aepyceros melampus. The sequence continues at coordinate 20,553 of SJXQ01008346.1, read as the reverse complement.
CAGCCTCCTTTATCAGGTGGCCTGCCCTACAGGATTCCCCCTCAGCCCGGCTTCACTCTCTGACTCCTGCAATAAAAGCCTCATGCTCTTTCTTTCCGGCCTGCTGACTGCAAGCCTTGACTTTTCCCCAGGTCAGTTTGAGGTTTTGGTCACTAGTTTTCTCACCCCTGTAGCTCTGAAGAAGGTATAGCTACCTCCTTGCTGACAGATGGCAGCTGGAAACTTCTAGGACTCAGATTTAGTTTTCATACCTTTCCTTCAACTTTAAGAATTTAGGTTTACATCTTGTGGAGAGTTCACTGGGGGAAAATGTGGCTCTGGGTGCTGGGGAGAGAATGAAGAGGCAAAATAAATGGTATCTGAGGGCAGCTCGAGGAGACAGGATGTCAGCAAAGGCAGATGGGCCCTTCTTCTGAAACCCTGGGGTTTCTCCAAACATGACACACTGCTAACTCTTCCCTAATTTCTCCAGGGATTCTGAACCAGTGGCATCAGGGGAAACTGAAGGAAGGAGTGAGAAAGGGAGAGATAGACAGACAAAGAATGTTGAAAATGTTTGGCACTGAAAAACCCAATGCTGGGAAAGATTGGGGGCAGGAGGAGAAGGGGACGACAGAAGATGAGATGGCTGGATGGCATCACCGACTCAATGGACACGGGTTTGCGTGGACTCCAGAAGTTGGGGGTGAACTCCGGCAGTTGGTGATGGACAGGGAGGCCTGGCGTGCTGTGGGACATGGGGTCGCAAAGAGTCGGACACGACTGAGCGACTGAACTGAATGAACTGAACTGAATTACCAAGGAGAATCAGAAGAGAAAGTTTTATTTTTACCTTTTTCTGATTAATCACCAGGAAATAAACTCTACCTTATTTGTCAAGACAGAAAATGATTGAAGGAGAGTGAGGATTATGTGTTTCTGGTGAAAAAGACCCATGCAAACGTCAGCATGAACAAAAGCTCCCATGGATGGACCAGGAGAAAAGCAGGCAGGTGAACGGGTGTGGTTGAAATGGCATGGTCATATAAAATATACCAAAGAGTAGTTTTAGAAACAGATATTTTCTACAGCAGTGATTTTTTTTTTTTTAATTGGGAAAGAGAAGAAACAGAACTGTGCCTGTGTTTCCAACCTCTGCAACTGATTCCAGGTGGAATCAGGTCAACCATAGCGGAATCTGTTTTTCTGCTGGGAGATTGATGGAGAGGGCCGCATAGTGCCTCCCTGCCTTCCTCTCCTCTCCTGTGATGTTTGGGGTGTTCTGGATTACATAATAGAAACTGCAGGCTCATCTCATCAGTTGTCAGAGCTGCAAAATTGCTGCTCTGTGGAGCCCTGCTTCAGAATTAGGACTTTACATTAAAAGCAGGGACTTTGTTCATGGCAACATTATTCACAATTGCCAAAAGGTAGAAACAACTCAAATGTCCATCAGCAAGTGAACAGATAAATAAAACATAGTATGCGATACAGGTCATGGGGCTGCAAAGAGTTGGACATGACTGAGCGCCATGGCACCGCACAACACATATACTGTCAATAGAATGTTATTCAGCCATTAAAAAAAAAAAAAAGGAATTCTGACACATCGTACCACGTGGGTGAACTGTGAAAACACTATGTTAAGTGAAATAAGCCAGATAAAATAGGGAAAATGCTGTATGACTCCACTCATATGAAGTCAAATGAAGTCAAAAACTAGGATAGTCAAATTTGTAGAGACAGAGTGTAGAATGATGTTTTCCAGGGAGTGAGGGAGAGGGGCAAGGGGAGCTATGGTTGAGTGGGTATGGATCATCAGTTGGAAAGGTGAGAAGGCTCTGGGGTGATGGTTGAAGAGCACTGTAAACGTACTTCATGCTCCTGAACTGTACACTTAAAAATAGCTAACATGGTTAATTGGTGTTATGAATATTTTTCTATAATAGTTAAAAAAGAAAATATTTAGAGCTTTACAGTCAGCTTCCCTCGAGTTCAAATTAACATCTACCACCACTGATGAGTGATATTACTTTGAACAAATGTTTTAGGTTAAATTTCCCTATCTCTAAAATGATGGTGATGATACCCGCCTCAATCCTACTGTATAGTACAGCAAACAACATTCAATAGTCTGTGATAAACCATAATTGAAAAGAATACGAAAAAGAATGCATATATGTATAATTGAGTCACTTGGCTGTACAGCAGAAACTAACACAACACTATAAATCAACTAAGTGTGTGCTAAGTTGCTTCAGTCGTGTCCGACTCTGTGTGACCCCATGGACTGTACCCCACCAGGCTCCTCTGTCCATGGAATTCTCCAGGCAAGAACATTGGAGTGGATTGCCATGCCCTCTTTCAGGGGATCTTCCCGACCCAAGGACAAACCAACATCTCTTAAGTCTCCTGCATTGGCAATTAGCAGGCTGGTTCTTTACCAAATACTCGCCTCACGATGTTATTGTAAGGGTAAATAGCACAACATATGTAAAACACTCATCAAGAGAAATGTTCAACAAATGTTGATTGTTATTAGCTGGTGTCTACAGAGGAAAAGAGCTGAAACCTCTAAGAGGAACTGACAAAGCCAGGTTGCAAGGTTCTGCTCTCTTCGGACGAAGTCTTCATAAACCTTGTAAGTAGAGGAGTTTGAGTTATGCAAGTGTTCCTTCACAAGCATCCGAGTTATCCCAGGGAGCAGGACGAAACAACTCCAAATTAGTAAGGCCTGGACATGTGAGCAGGAAACCAGACACAGGAAAAAAGCAAATATGTCTTAAAATGCAAATAAGCAGCATCTGCAATGGTATAGGGCTTCACTGGTGGCTCAGACGGTAAAGACCCACCTGCAATGCAGGAGACCCAGGTCTGATCCCCCCTGGAGAATGGAATAGCTACCCATTCCAGTATTTTTGCCTAGGAAATCCCATGGATAGAGGAACCTGGTGAGCTACAGTCCATGGGGTTACAAAGAGTCAGACACAACTGAGCGACTAAGTGCTTACACTTGCACGCAATAATATAAAGTGAATTTATAACTTTCTCCATGAAATGGAGAGATCCTGAGAAGTGTCTAGCAAGCCAGAGGTGCTACATGACAATTAATTGTCCTGTGCCCTTTAATTCAGGCCGTGTTTCATGTCAGCAGAGGACTGTTTAAGTGTGCCCTCCATTGTCTGAGTTTAGAAAATGTGACATTTGTAACTTCCCACAAGGTCAGTTCCTCTGTGCTGGTTTTCCCCTAAGGCCTTTAAGTTATGCAAACATAAAATTTGTTTCTGTACCATTTTTGAGACCAAGTTTCAGGAAGTTAACTTTTAAGTTTTGGGGAGGGAATTCTGTTCTGTTATGATTCTTTATTCCCAGTGCATGTAACTGCCACCAGTTATGCTGGAGTAACAGGGAACCTGTTTTCTATTTGTACCTTCCCTTTGGCAATATGAATGTCTGACCTTTGGCGTTTTTTTAAAGAAATTTTTTTGGCCATGCCACAGGGCTGTGGGCTCTTAGCTTTCTGACCAAGAATCAAATTAGGTCCCCCTGCAATGGAAGTGCAGAGCTAACCACCGGACCACCAGGGAGTCCCTGGCCTTTGTACCATGCTGATAGCTCTGGGCTTTACCTTTGGTCTTAAATAAACAGTAGCCCCCACTTCACTTATTGAGCTTCCCAGGTGGCACTAGTGGTAAAGAACCCGGGTTCTTTATCAAGCACTGAATTGAATATAATATTATAAATCAACTATATTTCATTAAGAAAAAAAACACCTCTAGAGAGTATGAGTCAGTGGGCCTGAGATGGGGCTCTAGGCTCTACAGGTGACTGGGATGCACAGCTCTGGTGGAAAACCATCGTTTTCAGCCTCAGTTGTCCTCCCATTCACAGGTGACCATTCGTCTTCACTGTGGAGACGCTGCTGCTCCCATGACCTTCAGGATGGAGTTTAGAATCAGAACAAGACAAAGCCACATACTCTTCCCTCTCAAAGCTCACAGAGGGTGAGAATAATGATAACACACAGTAGGAGAAATCTTGTTCCAATACTTCAATTGGGAACTTGGTTGACCTTCTCAGTTGGCCAGACCTTTGCTTCGGAAACTCCTCTCCATCCAGCCACCACCATGTTCCATCACCTAGACCACTTCCATAACCTCTAACTGGTCTTCCTGCCTTCTGTTTTTCTTCTTACAAGTCATTCCCTGCAAGGCAGCAAGTGAAATCATTCTGGGTGTAAATCCTAGCAAGACGCTAACCTTGTTAAAAAAGCCCCTAGTGCTTTCCCGGTGCCTTGGGATAAAAGTCCATACTTTTAACACACGATCCTCTCAGAGCTGGTTCCTTCCTAATCCTCTTGGTGGCCTTTCTCCCTCTTGTGCTATAACTCAAGAACTTGAATCTGTATTAGTTTTGTGCTTCTTATCTCTGCACCTTCAACACACTGTCCCCCATCTAGGACACACTCTTTAACCTCTCCACCACTCCCTCCCTCTTTCATCTGACTTCACCACCACTCAGCTTTTAGCATTGGACCTTAAAAACTTGCCTGCAAGTCCTTCTTGACCTTTCTTTAGAATCAGCCCATTTGCCATGTGCTGAGATGGCATCTCTACTTTTCTTATCAATGTTATCGTCTTGATGGCTCCTTCAGTGTCTGCCTCCCCCAGTAGATGCAAACTCATTGAGGGCAGGCATCATGTGTAAGTTTACCACTACTCTGTCCCCATGTCTGAGGCTGACCCATGGCTAGAATGTTGCATACATATTTACGAAAATAAAGTCTTTTGAGCAGCAGAGAAGTAAAACATGGTAGTCAGCTCTACAACATGAAACAAAGTAAGAGTGTGACAGGTATTGGCCTTTACTCTGTGTGAGACATTTTGCTAGGCTTTACAAAATAAAATAATAAAATGAGTTTTCTGATATCCAGGAGCTGACAATTTAACGGAGGAATTCTATGGGTAAATGAGTAAAGACAATCCAATTCTAAAGTGGCTTGAGTGAAGATCAGAAAAAGTGCTTGGAGTCTGAACATCAGCTCTGGAAGAAGCAATGGTCTAAATGTCTAAAACAACAATTCTTGAAGATTACTCCAAATTATTCCATAGCCTTCCATTTTAATTCTTAGGGGCTGCCAACATTCCTCCTCCAGTTTCACTATTTTTCAACAGTGTAACATGAAGTTGTTTAACTTCTCTGTGCTTCAAATTCTTAATTCCTATTAATATACTATAGTATTTAGCACAATGCTTGTACATAGAAAGGGCTAAAAAAAAAAAGTCTTCATCATCATTATTATCAAGACTTACTAGTTACAGTAAGCCTCTAAGTATAATGTTAATAAAAGTCAGTATTTGTAATGAAATTTAGCATAGTCTACAGTATACTAAGGACTGTAATTCAGTAGACTGGTTGCTAGGTAATAATTGTTAATGTATCAAAGTTGCTATTGCCCATATACCCCTACAGGTGTGTACTGACATTCCTGATGCTTTCAGAAAGCTCCTCTTGTCATCAGTGTTATTCTGAGATGGTTATATTTTCTATTATGACTCTTTTTTGTTCATGTAGCTATCAATTCCCACTAATTTAGCTTCATTGCTATCTATATAGTATATTGTTGGTTATCTAACTAGCTTAGGTTTGGTTAAACAACTGCATCAACATTTTTTTTTTTGGACTTATAAATTCCCTGTAATTATACTTTAAGATAGACAGGGCACTTCAAGTTTAAACAATTCTACTTCTATTGTAAACACAAATGGATAGACAATCCTTCCACTTCCCCTTTCCCTCTCAATTGCTCTAATAATAACATTTCACTGCTATTCCTGGAATAACTAAATTCTTTTACTTGTAGAAAATTGAAGTGTGATGCAAGTGGGCCAAAGGATCTCTTATACTTTCTAATAGAACTGAGTCAAAAATCTTCAAGGTGAGAAACAAATGGTTAAACACACACACACTTAGAACATGTCTAGCACATAGAATGCACTATATAAGTATTACCATTACTCTTATTATTTAGCAAAAAAATTTTTGAACTGTTTTTTTCAATTGAATTATAATTGATTTACCAAAGTTTCATAGTTGATGTAAAAGTTTTGAACTTTAAAAACAAGCAGTGGCACTCTTTCTGGGGTAAGGTCTGAATAATGACCCCAAAGATAACCCAAGTCCCAATCCTTGGAGCCGGTGAATAGTAGAGAGAAAAAGTGAAAGTGAAAATGTTAGTCACGTAGTCATGTTGGACTCTTTGCTATCCCATATCTGTCCATGGGATTCTCCAGGCAAGAATACTAGAGTGGACTGCCATTCCTTCTCCAGGGGATCTTCCCAACCCAGAGATCAAACCCGGGTCTCCTGCACTGCAGGCAGATTCTTTACCAACTGAGCCACCAGTGAAGCCCATTATAGAGAAAGGGGGGTTAGTAGATATGATTAAAGACTTTGCAATGGAGAGATAATCCTGGAACATTCAGGTGGGCTGATTAATTGCAAACGCCCTTCTGAGAGGCAGGCAGAGGAAGACGTGACAGAGAAGAGTAAGTAGGAGATGTGATGATGTCAAAAGCAAGATGTGAAGATGTTAAATTGCTGGCTTTGAAGAACGAGGAAGAGGGCCATGGACCAAGAAATGCCCGCAGCCACCAAAAGCTACAAAAGGCAAGGAAACATTTTCCTTCCCCAGAGACTTCAGAAGGAGCACAGCCCTGTGACACCTGCCCTTGAGCCCAGAAAAACTGATTCTGAACTTCTGGCCTCCAGAACTATCAGAGAATACATGTGTCAAAGTGTTAAGCCACCAAGTTTGTGATCATTTGTTATAGCAGCCATAGGAAACTAATGCATGTCGTTTTCTTTCTTTAAATTAAATCTTCTGAAAATATTTTATTGTGTTTTATTATATCTTTCCAGTGACAACCACAAACTTTTAAAAGTTAATGGAAGCATAGATTGAGGGGTTAAGAAGAAAACTCAGAAGAGGCCTCAAAATGGAAAAAAGTCTACATTTTTTTCACTCTCTGTAAAGGTCCTAGAAGTATTTGGGAGGGAAATCTCAGATTATGGTAACTGCTCTTTGGAGAGTTCAAGATGGAGGGCGTAATTCAGCTCCTTACTCAAGAGGCGTGTCTTTGTGTTTCTGAGATAAGACAAGTTTACATACTATGGAAGAATTTAATAGACTATACACGTTCTTGCTGTGTTTTAAATTTCAGCTTTATTGAGATATAATTCACATATAAAATTGTAAGATAGTCCATGGAGTAGGAAAGGGCAATCCACTCCAGTATTTTTGCCTGAAAAATTTTAAGGACAGAGAAGCCTGGCAGGCTACAGTCCACAGAATCACAAAAAGTCTGACATGATTGAACATCAAAAAAACAAATAAACAAGGGCCCACCCGAAATCCAGGTTGATCTCATCTCAAAATCCACAATTACATACATAAAGATTGTTTTGCAAATAAGGTCATCTTTGCAAGCCCAAAATTCTCCAAGCCAGACTTCAGCAATATGTAAACCGTGAACTCCCTGATGTTCAAGCTGGTTTTAGAAAAGGCAGAGGAACCAGAGATCAAATTGCCAACATCTCCCGGATCATGGAAAAAGCAAGAGAGTTCCAGAAAAACATCTACTTCTGCTTTATTGACTATGTCAAAGCCTTTGACTGTGTGGATCACAATAAACTGTGGAAAGTTCTGAAAGAGATGGGAATACCAGACCACCTGACCTGCCTCTTGAGGAATCTGTATGCAGGTCAGGAAGCAACAGTTAGAACTGGACATGGAACAACAGCCTGGTTCCAAATAGGAAAAGGAGCACGTTAAGGCTGTATATTGTCACCCTGCTTATTTAACTTCTATGCAGAGTACATCATGAGAAATGCTGGACTGGAAGAAACACAAGCTGGAATCAAGATTGCTGGGAGAAATATCAATAAACTCAGATATGCAGATGACACCACCCTTATGGCAGAAAGTGAAGAGGAGCTAAAAAGCCTCTTGATGAAAGTGAAAGAGGAGAGTGAAAAAGTTGGCTTAAAGCTCAACATTCAGAAAACGAAGATCATGGCATCTGGTCCCTTCACTTCATGGGAAATAGATGGGGAAACAGTGGAAACAGTGTCAGACTTTATTTTGGGGGGCTCCCAAATCACTGCAGATGGTGACTGCAGCCATGAAATTAAAAGGCGCTTACTCCTTGGAAAAAAGTTATGACCAACCTAGATAGCATATTCAAAAGCAGAGACATTACTTTGCCAACTAAGGTCCGTCTAGTCAAGGCTATGGTTTTTCCTGTGGTCATGTATGGATGTGGGAGTTGGACTGTGAAGAAGGCTGAGCACCAAAGAATTGATGCTTTTGAACTTTGGTGTTGGAGAAGACTCTAGAGAGTCCCTTGGACTGCAAGGAGATCCAACCAGTCCATTCTGAAGGAGATCAACTCTGGGATTTCTTTGGAAGGAATGATGCTAAAGCTGAAGCTCCAGTACTTTGGCCACCTCATGCAAAGAGTTGACTCTTGGAAAAGACTCTGATGCTGGGAGGGATTGGGGGCAGGAGGAGAAGGGGACGACCGAGGATGAGATGGCTGGATGGCATTACGGACTCAGTGGACGTGGGTCTGGGTGAACTCCGGGAGTTGGTGATGGACAGGGAGGCCTGGCGTGCTGAGATTCATGGGGTCCCAAAGAGTCAGACACGACTGAGCGACTGAACTGAACTGAACTGAACTGAACTTGCAAGTTCTAGGTTTATAACTTGGACATACCTTTGGGGGCTACTGTTAAACCTGCAGCAATCTCGTAAGGAAAAAAAAATCTAAGTTCAGGTGACTCGATATACGTATATGTTGTGAAAGAATACTTCCATCTATTAACTAGCATATCCATCACCTCACATATTTATCTTTTTTCCCTTTGGTGAGAACATTTCAGTTCTATTCTCTCAGCCAATTTCAATTATACGATACAGTTTTATCAACTCTCGCCACCAGGCTTTATATTAGATTCTAAGACCTTATTCATCTGACAACTGAAAGTTTATACCCTTTTACCAACTTCTCCCTATTTCCCCCACCCTGCACCCCTGATAATCACTTTTCTATTTTCCCATATGTTTATTTCAATATAAAAGAAATTTATATACACATAGTATTAATATCTTTAAAGTACTATTGCAGCCAAAGAATTTGAAAAAAATAAATACATTTATATGTATAAATGAATCATTTTGCTGTATACTTGAAGCTAACACATCTAACTTCAATATAAAATATTTTTACATGTTGTAATCCACCTCAAAAAAATGGATAAAAATCAAAAACTAAAATAAAAAACAATAAAGAACAAAAAATAGAAAAACAAGAAACCAAAGAGTTCCACTGTATCCTGTTATTTAATCTGAACATCACAACACTAGACAGAGCAAATAGTGTACCCATTCTACAGATGAGAAATTCCTTTTTACCGAAAAGAAAAAAGGGAGGTAGCTAGGAGCATGGCTGGAAGTCAGTTTCCGGTGAAACATGCAAGAGGGTCAGGCCCAAAAGCTGTGGCTCCTGTCTAGGGAAGAAGAGCACTTAATCTATAGTGAAGAGGAAGGAAGTAGGGGTGCCTGAGTGGGGGCAGAGTGGCCAGAGACAGATTTTCACTTCTATGTTCTGCCGTTTGATGCAAGTGAGGCAAAGCCTACAAGGCAGGCATAACGTAAAATGGAGATTTTCTGCTGCCCAAAGAGCCACCCTACTTCTGGGTCCCCACCTCCTCCACCTGACCCCAGCATAAAGTGGAACTAATGTGTGCCTATTCAATATCCCGAGAACGGGTACTAACATTGATTGGCTGCGCGCTGTGTGCTGATACTGGAGGTGACTTTTTTCATTTTCTTCTCAAGGATCAGGCTTCATCATGGCAGCTATTCTCAAATTCAGATCTGGAACTTGAAATACTGGATTTGGTAACCGTTAGCATAGAAGGAAAGCATCACACATGAAATCTCTTTTAAGAGGGGAAAGCAGAGGAATATAATGTCAAATTGCTGCAGAGAAGTGAAGATAATATTGGGAGAAAGGTTCCCAGTGTATCGTAAAACCAGGGAATCCCGAATGGGAGTTTGGGTTTGAAGTATACAGGCTGCTGTATTTAAAATAGATGATGTATATAATGGTGACTGATCTGCTGTGCTATATGGCAGAAACCAACAACACTGTAAAGCAGTTTTCCTCCAATTAAGAAATAAATAAATAAAATAGATAACCTACAAGGACCTACTGTATAGCACAAGGAATGCTGGTGACTATTCCATAATAACCTAAATGGGAAAAGAATTTGAATAAGGATACATGTATTTGTATAACTTTGCTGTACACCTGAAACTAACACATCATTGTAAAGTCAACTATACTACAATGTAAAATAAAATTAAAAAAACAATAACAAACGAGAGAGTCCAGAAGTTCAGCTATTTTACAGGGTGGTGTATAGTGTGGTAAGCACATGTTTTCATATTCAGATAGACTGAATCTACCCAGATGTTCATTCATCTCATCAATATTCATTGAGTACCTATTATGGGCATGCTAAGTCACTTCAGTTATGTCCAACTCTTTGCAACCTTATAGACTGTAGCCCTTCAGGCTCCTCTGTGCATAGGATTCTCCAGGCAAGAACACTAAAGTGGGTTGCCATTTCCTTCTCAGAGGATCTTCCCAACACAGGGATTGAACCCATATCTGCTGTGTGCCAGTCTCTGCCTTCATAACATTTACATTCAGATGGAGAAAGACAGGTAACGACAGATGAACAAGGAGGTCCTGCTATCAGTTCATTCATTATTCCAATAGATACTGCAGTTATTTATTCCAGCTTTTAGGGAAAAGCTAAGGAAGCACAAAGAGCAAAGATACTAGCCCATTAGGTGGGCTCTGGCTCTCATCGAGTGAGATAGGAGCCTATTGGTGGGTTTCGAGCGGACGAATGATGTGGTCTGAATTATATTTTAAGAGGACCACTTTGGCTGCTGTGTAGGGAACGAACTGAAGAGACCTGGGTCAGAAGCAGGAAAATCAATTAGGAGATTCCTGCAATAATTCAGATGAGAAGCAAAAGTGACCAGGCAGCAGGCAGCGGGAGAGAAGGTGAGAAGCAGCTGAAACCAGTGCATATGTTGCAGATAGAGACGAGGATTTGCTGACAGTTTGGGTAGGAGGTGTGAGAAAGGGAAAAGCATGAGAAGTGACTCTAAGGTTTTGCTCCAAAGATTGGAAGAATAGAGTTGCCATCAACTGAAATGGGGAAGAGTGCAGAAATAGCAGGTTAGGGGAAGGCAGGAAGGGAATCCGAGCTCCTTCCTGGGAGTTTGAGGAAGCTGACTGACAGCCAAGTAGGGATGTTAAGCTGGCAATCACATCCTGGAGTTGGGGGCAGATCTCCTGGCTGAAAAAAAATAATTGCTAGAAGGAAGCATAAGGCAGAGTATTGAAGATAAAAATCGGTGAAGGTTGGGGATCCATTCTAGATAGGAGAGTTTAAAAAAGACCTTACCAAGAAGGTGATATTTGAACTAAGACCTGGATGAAAGGAGCAAGAAGTCTACATGTATCTGAGGGAAAAGGAGTCCAGGCCAGTGGGCCAGCATGTGCTCAGGTCTTAGAGGAGAGTGTACTTGTCTTGAGAAACAAGAGCCAGAAGCTCACTGGGGTGACCAAGAGAAACAAAGAGAGAGAGAGAGAGAGATCTCCTGGTAAGGGTATAAAATCAGAGAGGTGGGAGGGATCACGTCATGAGTTCAAGTTCTTGCTGTGCCACGAAGAGTTTGCCTTGAACAAATTACTTACCCTCTCTCATCTCTGTTTTCTTTATAAATAAGGATCATAATAGAACATGTCTCCCAGGTGGCACAGTGGAAAAGAATCCAGCTGCTAATGCAGGAGACACAAGAGACATGGGTTCGATCCCTGGGTCGGAAAGATGCCTTTGAGTAGGAAATAGCAACCCACTCCAGTACTCTTGCTTGGAAAATTCCATGGACAGAGGAACCTGGTGGGCTACAGTCCACAGGGTTGCAAAGAGTTAGACACGAGCAACTGAGCACAAACGCATTAAACAGAAACTACGCACCATTGATGCTTTTGATTGCAGTGCTGGAGAAGACTCTCGAGAGTCCCTTGGACAGCAAGGAGATAAAGCAGTCAATCATGAAGGAAATAAACCCTGAATATTCATTGGAAGGACTTAACCTGAAGCTCCAATAATTTGGCCACCTGATGCGAAGAGCCGACTCATTGGAAAAGATCCTGATGCTGGGAAAGATTGAGGGCAGGAGAAGACGGGGCAACAGAAGATGAGATGGTTGGATGGCATCATTGACTCAATGGACATGAGTTTGAGCAAGCTCCATGAGATAGTGAAGGACAGGGAAGCTTGGTGTGCTGAAGTCCATGAGGTCACAAAGAGTCGAACAAAAGAGTTTTCACCTACATGAAAGTTTGGATTTTGGCCACTGGTGTTATACTCCTCAGTCTCTGCTTTGCTGGTCTAGTTGGTGGAAATGCCCATCTGGAAGCTTGTCCTTGACAGCAGGCTGCGTGTGTGTGTTTTGGTGTAGACAGAGAGGTGGAAGACCCACGATTGCTGATTTGAATGGCAGGTGGATGACTGGATACTCACCCAACCACACGAGCTCCTCAGTGTTGACTCTGGGGTTTCCCTTCTGCAAAGGGCTATACTAGGGCAGGCAAGACATCCAGTCAAACCATCCTAACCCCTACTCTAGGTCTCACCAAGCCAGCTATGGCCTCAATTGACAAGATCAACTTTCACCCCGGCTTTCAAGTGAAGTGTGTCCCTGCAAGTTCCTACCCTGAGCCTTCCTTCAGTTCTCCTGAACTGGCATGGAAAGCAGATGGATGGAGCTCAGAAGGTTTACCCTAGTTAAGCAGAGCTGTAAGCAGATAGGGTAGGGGGTCCCTGGAGAAAGAGAACCAGGCATGGCTTTTCAGCCTAAGTAATTTGTGATCTCAGTCTGGGCACAAGGATTGCCCTTGAAAAGGTCTCAGAAACTAATGACCTTAAGGGGAAAAAAGCATCCAGAAACAAAGGACTGTTGTCAGACAAAAGAAGTAACAATAGTAAAGATATCAATTATAAAGACTCTCAGTTCTGTTTTAATAGTAAAGATTAGTCTGAAGAGCTCAGCTATCAGAATTAACTTATATGCAGAGTACATCATGAGAAACGCTGGACTGGAAGGAACACAAGCTGGAATCAAGATTGCTGGGAGAAATATCAATAACCTCAGATATGCAGATGACACCACCATTATGGCAGAAAGTGAAGAGGAGCTAAAAAGCCTCTTGTTGAAAGTGAAAGAGGAGAGTGAAAAAGTTGGCTTGAAGCTCAACATTCAGAAAACGAAGATCATGGCATCTGGTCCCATCACTTCATGGGAAATAGATGAGGAAACAGTAGAAACAGTGTCAGACTTTATATTTTGGGGCTCCAAAATCACTGCAGATGGTGACTGTAGCCATGAAATTAAAAGACGCTTACTCCTTGGAAGAAAAGTTATGACCAACCTAGATAGCATATTCAAAAGCAGAGACATTACTTTGTCGACTAAGGTCCGTCTAGTCAAGGCTGTGGTTTTTCCAGTGGTCATGTGTGGATGTGAGAGTTGGACTGTGAAGAAGGCTGAGCGCAGAAGAATTGATGCTTTTGAACTGTGGTGTTGGAGAAGACTCTTGAGAGTCCCTTGGACTGCAAGGAGATCCAACCAGTCCATTCTGAAGGAGATCAACCCTGGGATTTCTTTGGAAGGAATGATGCTGAAGCTGAAACTCCAGTACTTTGGCCACCTCATGTAGATGGTGACTGCAGCCATGAAATTAAAAGGCGCTTACTCCTTGGAAGAAAAGTTATGACCAACCTAGATAGTATATTCAAAAGCAGAGACATTACTTTGCCGACTAAGGTCCGTCTAGTCAAGGCTATGGTTTTTCCTGTGGTCATGTATGGATGTGAGAGTTGGACTGTGAAGAAGGCTGAGCGCAGAAGAATTGATGCTTTTGAACTGTGGTGTTGGAGAAGACTCTTGAGAGTCCCTTGGACTGCAAGGAGATCCAACCAGTCCATTCTGAAGGAGATCAACCCTGGGATTTCTTTGGAAGGAATGATGCTGAAGCTGAAGCTCCAGTACTTTGGCCACCTTATGCGAAGAGTTGACTCTTGGAAAAGACCCTGATGCTGGGAGGGATTGGGAGCAGGAAGAGAAGGGGACGACCAAGGATGAGACGGCTGGATGGCATCACGGACTCAATGGGCGTGAGTCTGAATGAACTCCGGGAGTTGGTGATGGACAGGGAGGCCTGGCATGCTGCGATTCATGGGGTTGCAGAGAGTCGGACACGACTGAGCGACTGAACTGAACTGAGAGATGATGACATTGATCTTTTCTGATCCTCGGATCTTCAATCAACTAATGCTAGGGCTCTGTTAACTGCAAAGCCTCTTTATGAATATGCATGTACCTTTAGCTTAAAACTTCCCCAATTCTGCTATTTGGGGGGATACTGCTTTGTAAAAGATCCCGGTGCTTTCCTTACTTGCTACAGATAATAAATCCCTCCTTCTCCCAATCTTTGGTTTGGTTGTGTCTCCAAAAAATAAATGCAGTTTTTCAGGTCGCAGAGTTACATTGAGAAAATGCATTTTATTTTATACATCAAATATAATTTAAGACTGCCAGTGTAATATTTTGTTTAAACTCTGCTACAGAAAGGATAAGCAGGAAGAACAGAAAAGGCTGTGAAAAGAGAAAAGAATGAGCAAAGAGAAAATGGAGTTTCATTAAGTCTTATCCAACACTTAGTCAATCATTCAAAAAAATCAGACAATATGCTAATGATTATAATCTAGCCACAGTCTATCATATATCCTCTATTGTTTCAGTCTGAACCAGATTTATCCTTTGCTAGGAGAATCTGACCATTGCTCTTCCTATACTCAGGGGAAAAGAAAGATGAAAACCAGGGAGGAATGAGAACCAGTCAAGGGCACATGGAGGTCAGGAGAAGCTGAATGCATTAACACCTTGACTGTCAAAGATAAACAAAGCGGAATCCAGCTAGAGAAGAGGTAGACTTTATTCAGTTCAGTTCAGTCGCTCAGTTTTGTCCGACTCTTTGTGACCCCATCGACTGTGGCATGCCAGGCTTCCCTGTTCATCACCAACTCCTGGAGCTTGCTCAAACTCATGTCCATTGAGTTGGTGATGCTATCCAACCATCTCGACCTCTTTTGTCCCCTTTTCCTCTATGCCTTCAATCTTTCCCAGCATCAGGGTCTTTTCAAATGAGTCAGCTCTTCACATCAGATGGCCAAAGTATTGAAGTTTCAACTTCAGCGTCAGTCCTTCCAATGAATATTCAGGACTGATTTCCTTTAGGATGGACTGGTTGGATCTCCTTGCAGTCCGAGGGACTCTCAAGAGTCTTCTCCAACATCACAGTTTAAAAGCATCAATTCTTCGGGACTCAGCTTTCTTTATAGTCCAACTCTCACATCCATACATGACTACTGGAAAAACCATAGCTTTGACTAGCTGGACCGTTGTTGGCAAAGTAATGTCTCTGCTTTTGAATATGCTATCTAGATTGGTCATAGCTTTTCTTCCAAGGAGCAAGCGTCTTTTAATTTCATGGCTACAGTCAACTTTATTCAGCAATAACTATACAGAGGGCTTCCCAGGTGGCTCAGTGGCTCAGTGGTGTGGCTCCTGCCAATGAAGGAGACATAAGAGACGCGGGTTCCATTTCTTGGTCAGGGAGATCCACTGGAGCAGGAAATGGCAACCCACTCCAGTATTCTTGCCTGGACAGAGGAGCCTGGTAGTGAACTACAGTCCATGGGGTCGCAAAGAGTCTGGGTGACTGATTGCACATGCGTTGTAATAGGGAGAAGAGTCCAGTGTGAATTGATCTCACCTTGGCTGAAACAAAAGGCTGGAGGCCTTTCCAGCTGAGGTATGCTCAGGAAAGCACTGCAGAATGGGAAGGGGGGTGGTCCATGTGATTAGGCCCTCTAGGGCTGTTCATTCGGAGAAGGCAATGGCACCCCACTCCAGTACTCTTGCCTGGAAAATCCCATGGATGGAGGAGCCTGGTGGGCTGCAGTCCATGGGGTCGCTAAGAGTTGGGCACGACTGAGCGACTTCCCTTTCACTTTTCACTTTCATGCATTGGAGAAGGAAATGGCAACCCACTCCAGTGTTCTTGCCTGGAGAATCCCAGGGACAGGGGAGCCTGGTAGGCTGCCGTCTATGGGGTCGCACAGAGTCGGACACGACTGACGCGACTTAGCAGCAGCAGCAGCAGCAGCAGGGCTGTTCATTTGTACTCATGCAGCTGCTGCTGCTAAGTCACTTCAGTTGTTTCTGACTCTGTGCGACCCCATAGATGGCAGCCCACCAGGCTCCCCCGTCCCTGGGATTCTCCAGGCAAGAACACTGGAGTGGGGTGCCATTTCCTTCTCCAATGCATGAAAGTGAAAAGTGAAAGTGAAGTCGCTCAGTCGTGCCCGACTCTTAGCGACCCCATGGACTCCAGCCTACCAGGCTCCTCTGTCCATGGGATTTTCCAGGCAAGAGTACTGGAATGCGGTGCCATCGCCTTCTCCGTACTCATGCAGAGAAGAAATAAACTTCTCCAGGAGGCTGTGGTATCAGTTAGAATAGATGCCCACAAAGCTGGGAACAGACAGTGATCTTATCTCCTGGAATGTTTGCATTTCAAAGAGACAGCCCTCAGGTGCTTGAAAAGATAGATTGATCTGGGTGGTAGAAAATTCCTGTCTCAAAGGGGCAGAGAATACATTTATATTTGCAACTTTTCTAAAGTATCTGCTCTGTGGGAGGTTCAACAGTATATCTGCCTATTCCAGGTTTGGGCTGAACAGACAGTGAATTCTCCTGGTAACACTGAGCTTTCTCAAGCAGGCATTTTAACAGGGTGCTGGAGTCATCCTCGGGGTGGATCTGCATTTTTATCAACCATTTTTTTTGAGGCTGGATTGAGAAGCCAGCTGGCTCAGAGGAGCCTGACTAGAATTTGCTCAAAGAGTGTCTTTGTTGTGGCCCGGCCACAAAGGGTTTCCAAAAGCTTTGATTTTCTCTCTTTAAACCTATACTGTTATTCAGGGGTCTTGTGAGGAAGACTTAAATGGACATTCAGCACAAGGAAGGGCATAATCAAAAGGGAAAAATGAGAAGTAGGACTACAAGGAACTCAGAAAACACCTTTGAATAACTGGCTTGCTCTGTGGGGAATGTGAATTCGGTTCTAACTTAGGAATCTTTGACTCCGCCCTTCAGCCTTGCCAGGTCTGAGACTCCCCAGCATGCCTGAGAAAGCGCTTCGGAAGTGTCTGAGTCTGTACAACACTGGACTGTACCCACCAGGCTCCTCTGTCCTTGAGATTCTCCAGGCCAGGATACTGGAGAGGCTTACCATACCCTCCTCCAGGGCATCTTCCTGACTCAGGAATCAAACCTGCCTCTGTTATGTCTCCTGAGTTGGAAGTCAAGTTCTTTATCACTAGCCACCTGGGAAGCCTCCTCCCTGGCAGGAATTTCCATTCCGAAACAGGAGGGAAGGGGTCAGGGCACAACCTTTGAAAGAATGACACAGCCCGAGGATACAAAACAAACTGATTAGAATCGAATGGGTCCATGACATCAGACAAGTCAACTTCAGCTAGACCTTGATCCTCAGTAAATACTCATTGTAACCCAGCAACTAAATGACACACCCAGAGGCACCATTACAATTCCAAGGCTGATCAGCAAAGTCCAAAGAGTGGGCTGTGGCCCAGTGCCTGAAAATCTCCACCCCTTCCCCAAAATAGTTGGAATAATCTTCCCACGTATTAGTCTGTGAACTACCCAGCCCATAAAAGCTAACCACACCAAATTATGGCCTGTCTGTGGAGTGTGTTTCTGAGTGTGTTTCTGTCTGGGTAGGTGTTTCTTCCCTACAACTTTGTCTCACTTTGAATCCTTTCTGAGATGAGACATCAAGAACCTGAGCTTCATTAGGTCCTGAAACCAGGCATGTGATCTTAGTTGGAAGATTGTATGTTTTGGCTGGTTCAAGCCCTAGCCACATGAGTTAGAGTCCCAAGCAGAGCTTGGGCCGGATTCTGGTCCAGCCACATGAGTTCAAGTCCCAATCCAAGGTGAATGGTTTCTACTCTACAAGAGTACAGAGGGAATTTCAGAAAGTAAGGTGACTCCAGTGCTCTCATGTTGACGCAGACTGTGATCCACAGACCCAGCTGACCTGATCTTGGAGAGGCAGCTGTGAGCAGTGGCATGAAGCAAGATCATAATTCCCTGCCCAGGAATTGAACCTGGGTACCCTGGATGAAAACCAGGAAGCCTAGCCACCAGACAAGCAAGGGCTACAGGCTAGAAGCTGTTTTTTCCTGGATCTTTGTCCCCGGTAAGAAATGCATTTCTCACAGAGGCTAAACTATGAAGGCAGGAACAAAGTTCGTTATTAGAGACACAGCACAGCAACAAGTGGGAGAGGACAAAGAGAAACAGCTTTGGTTAGTTAAGAGGGAAGCAAGGCAGAGATGGGCACCCGGAGAGAAATGGTGGTACGTGTCATCTGTAATGAGGGGGATTCCCTTGTAGCTCAGTCAGTAAAGAATCTACCTGCAATGTAGAACACCTGGGTTCAATTCCTGGAGGGAAAGATCCCCTGGAGAAGGGAATGGCAACCCACTCCAGGATTCTTGCCTGGAGAATCCCATGGACAGAGGAGCCTGGCGGGCTACAGGCCATGGGTTCCCAAGAGTCGGACACGACTTAATGACTAAACCACCACATAATGAAGGGGAGGAGGGGTGCAGTCAAGAGATCTGAAGTCATTCATATAGGGTAGTTCCTCCAGGTTTTGTTTACCTTTAGCCAGTTATATAGTTTCTTTTTCTGACAAGGTACCTGACCTACCTTGGGATCCTCCCCACTTTGAGTGTGCGATTTTTCTAAGATGGACTTCCGCCCAGAGGCCTATGGGATCACATATTAGCATCACATATTATGGGTGGAGCCCCCTCCATTTTGGCCCCAAGGAGACTTTCTGCTCATGGGAAAAGTCTCCCTTGCCCCAAGTGTAGGAAATAAGGACCTCCTAATCCTTTACTGAAACAAGGTTTAGTCCTTCTCTGTTCCTTACATGGGATTCTCAAGGCAAGAATCCTGAAGTGAGTTGCCATTCCCTTCTCCAATTAAAAGATGCTTGCTCCTTGGAAGGAAAGTTATGACCAACCTAAACAGCTTATTAAAAAGCAGAGAGATTACTTTGCCGACAAAGGTCCATCCAGTAGTCATGTATGGATGTGAGAGTTGGACTGTGAAGAAAGCTGAGCACTGAAGAATTGATGCTTTTGAACTGTGGTGTTCGAGAAGACTCTTGAGAGTCCCTTGGACTGCCAGGAGATCCAACCAGTCCATCCTAAAGGAAATCAGTCCTGAATATTCATTGGAAGGACTGATGCTAAAGCTGAAACTCCAACACTTTGGCAACCTGATGTGAAGAATTGACTCATTTGAAAAGACCCTGATGCCAGGAAAGATTGAAGGCAGGAGGAGAAGGGGGCGACAGAAGATGAGATGGCTGGATGGCATCGCTGACTCAATGGACATGAATCTGAGTGAACTCCAGGAGTTGGTGATGGACAGGGAGGCCTGGCGTGCTGCAGTCCATGGGGTCGCTAAGAGTTGGACATGACTGAGCGACTGAACCGAACTGTTCCTTACATGGCTGTTATCTTAAGCTGTCCATAGCAGTCAAGGCTTGGCTATTTATCATTTCAGTTGTTACTTCCACAAGAAGCTGGTTGTAAATATCTAACCTGGAGCCCATCTATCATCTGTTTTAGGAAATACAAACAGAAGGCTAATTTTAAGGGCCTAGCAGCCCATCTTTTTCTTGCCCCAAGAAATGCAAACAGGAGGCCAGTTGTAAATGGCTAGCCTGGCCCCTGTCTGTCTCCCACCTGACCTATCTGAATGTTCTAACTGTTCCTTACATGGCTGTTATCTTAAGCTGTCCATAGCAGTCAAGGCTTGGCTATTTATCATTTCAGTTGTTACTTCCACAAGAAGCTGGTTGTAAATATCTAACCTGGAGCCCATCTATCATCTGTTTTAGGAAATACAAACAGAAGGCTAATTTTAAGTGCCCAGCAGCCCATCTTTTTCTTGCCCCAAGAAATGCAAACAGGAGGCCAGTTGTAAATGGCTAGCCTGGCCCCTGTCTGTCTCCCACCTGACCTATCTGAATGTTCAGCAATGTTTCTCTGAGATAAATTTAGTTCCTTCTGACAGCTACAAATCAGCACTTGCCAAGATCACTGCCAGGGACTGAACAAGGGTATTTGCCATCTGCCTCTGTGGAGACTGAACCCTGTGCTGCTGTAACTTCTGAACTTTGACACTCCCTGAGGGAGTTTAGGGTGGAGTGAGGCACTTTGTGCTCCAACGAATCTGGTGAAATAGGTCTT
>SJXQ01008345.1:37893-59506 GCA_006408695.1 Aepyceros melampus | reverse complement strand
CTCACTATTGATTCACTGTGGGATGCTAGGCAAATCCTTTTCTACACACTGGGTCTCGGTTTTCCTATCTGTAAAGGTTATTTTGTTGTTGTTGTTGTTGTTTATTCACTAAGTCATATCTGACTCTTCTGTGGCCCCATGGGCTGCAGCCTACCAGGCTCCTCCGTCCATGGGATTTTCCAGGCAAGAGTACCGGAGTGGATTGCAATTGCCTTCTCCCTGAGCCACTAGAGAAGCCAAAAGTAATTGTGAAAGCTAAATGAGATACTTTACTGCCATGTCTGGCACCTAATAGGAACTTAATAGGTAATAGATTAGCAAAGAGTTGGGTTGGGTGATCTTCCTGTTGGAATAATTTCTGAATTTGTGACTTTTCTCCTCTTGCCAGGAAAGAAGGATAACCTACACTGAGTAACATAGCATATTATTTTAGAGCACTTCCAGTCTTGAGGTAGCAAAATAGTTTCCATCAACAAATTTTAGCTAAACACCTCCTCTCAGTCATAGATTTTGCTAACAATGGACTAGATGTTAGGGTTTCAATGATACATAATGCATGAGCCTTTATTTGCAGGGGTTTCCTGAGAGAACCAGGATGGAGAGAAGGTTCATAAATAGATCAGGAGAGCAGGGCAGCCGCAGCAGCTCTAACTGACTCAAGAGGGTAATGACTGAATCAAGGCCCTGGGGTAGAAAACTGGCAGCTTAAGCAGGCATCAGAAGTGGGTGGTGGATGGCTGGTGTGGTTTAAAGAGTAGCAGCAACACTGGCATTGAGAACTCATTACAGTGGTCTATAAGACCCCTTATGATCACCCCCAACCTCTGTCACCTCTCTTGGCTCATTTCCCACTACTCTTCACCTTGCTTTTTCTAGCTACTCTGGCTCATTTGCTGTTCCTTGAGCAATTCAGATATGCTATGATCTTTGGACTTGCCATTTTCTTTTCCCACATATGGCTCACTCTTACCTACTTCTGGTCTGCCCTCAAATCTTACTTTATGTGGGAAAATTTGCTTGACTATCTTATCTAAGTTTATACCCACCCTCCCAATATTTCTTTTCTATATGTTCTCCTTTATTTTTCTCCAAATTAACACTTATTACTGTATAACATATATTTTATTTATTGTCCTTGTTTCTGTCATCTCACCAGTGTGTAACTGCCAAGGATTACTGATTTCTCCACTGTGTCATCCTAAGTGCTTAAGACAGTACCATGTACATGATTGGTGCTCAATAAATAGCCATTGAATAAATGAATAGTAAAATTTGCTAAATGTGCAATAACTTATTACATTTGAAGGAGTCAAGTGTCCCTTTGAGACTCTGATAAAAGATATGAATCCTTTCTGCAAAAGAGTGCATATAATCCCCCCCCATTGTTAAATTACCAGCTCTTTGAAATCCACAATCTCATCACATTACCACAAATACCCTGTGAAGCAGGCATTTTATCTCTATTTTGCTCATGAGGGTAGTGCAAAAAAAGTGGGCTAAGTTATCAAAGTTATGGAGTAAGTGGTATAGCAAGAACTATGGCCAAATTCTCCAATGTTCTGATCAATGCCATTTTCTACCCCTAGGTTCATAGTGTGCTTATCTTGTACAAAGCTTGGGCTAGAAAAAATCACTGTGGTAGATAGTTTCTAAATTGGCATGTAATGGTCCCTACATCCAGGTATTTATGCCCTTCTGTAATACCTTCCCTTTGAGTATAGACTGAAGCTAGTGACTTACTTCTAATTAAGAACGTGGCAAAAGTGATGCAATGTCACTTCAGAGGTCAGGTTACAAAAAACCATAACTTCCATCTGTCTTGCTCTATATCACTGTTCACTGAAACTACAGTAGGCAAGGTGTGAGAAGGGAAGCTAGAAGAAAACTTAAGGAGCCATAGGAACTGAAGATATATTTGTTCTCTCCTGACTGGCACAGCAGCAGTTCAGTAGACATGCTGTATTCTCTTGTGGTTAATCCAGCAGACATAGCCATAATGCAACCACAAGGGCTTTTCTGGTGGAGTTCATATAGGTTTACAGAACAAAAGAGGCCTGTGGCCAAGTGAGTCCATCGTGATGCATATGTACAGTGCTATAAGTGATCTCAACTATTACATAACCATGTATTCACAAAACGTGGGGCAAGAGCAAGAGGCCGTGAGGTGAGAAGCCTGACAACTGCCATCTTGGCTAATTTGCTTTTTTCCTACACCATCTTACTATCCCACTCTCTCTCCCTTACTTGCTTTATCTGATGAAGTTGGGTCCTATTTTGGGAGCAGCTTTATGGAGAAGTCTTTGTGGCAAGGAACTGATGGAGGCCTCTGTTTAACTGCTAGCAAGGAACAGAAGCCCTCAGTCCAACTGCTCATAAGGAACTAAATCCTTCCAATAGCCAGATGAGCAAGCTTAGAAACTTATCTTCCCGCAGCTGACCCTTAAGATAACTGCAACCCCAGTTGATCCTTTGACTGTAGCCTGTGAGAGACCCTGAGCTAGGTGCAACCAGATGAGACATGCCTGGCTTCATGACCCACAGTAAAATAATAGCTGGACATTCTTTCAAATGATCGGTTTTTATATTACTTATGCAGAAATGGATAACTGACAAAACCAGAAACATAAAGTGGCCTGTACCACACTATCTTCACTGCCTCAGCTGCCACACCTCCCTCTGTGGTTCTCAGTCCCAAAGCCTTTCTTTCACTCAATATGTTGGTAGCAATAACCTATTTGGTGCTACAAGGGAACTAGAGCTTGAAGAGTAACATCAGGATTGTGAAGATTGTGATAGTTGGAAGAATTTTGTACTTTTTGGCTGAAAATAATTGTCACATTCATAGTTTGATTTCTTTCAGGCCCTGACCTCTATGTTTATGCTAATTTACAAGACTGCTTAAAATTGTGGTTTACTGATAAGATGTCTCACCTGGAAGTCAGAACACCTGGGTTATGTCAATCAAGAAATCCACAATATTTTTCAACTGCAATCTTTGGGCATGACATTATATATGGTATTGAGGAGACTATGGCAAACAAATTAGACCCAGTCCCTGTCTTCACAATATTTTCGGTGTAATAGTTTATATTTCTGGACTGGCCACTCACAGTGGACCCACAGGCAATTCCCTTCTCTCTGTCCTGTTTCCTCATTGGTGAAATGATTAGCAGTCAGTGTATGTAGGAGGTCGTTTCAGTTCTACAGTGCTGAATTTTTGATCACCAGTACTTAAGCATTTAAGTGATCAAGGGAGCTGCTTCCTGGCTGGCTGATTACCCTGGGTCATCAGGTTAAATGATGAGTCCAGAGTCATGCTGGCAAATGGTGGCAGTGTTCTGAGCTGCCTCTCAAAGTAACATTAACATTTATAGCACAAAGAAAAAATCTGTTCCATAATACTTGATTAATGACACCCGTTCCCAAATAGACAGTAAACAAGCAGGATGAAAGGCAAGAAATTGTTAATGTTTTTAATAATCCAGTAGTATTTAAATAATGGATAGTAATTATCTTATTAAATCTAAATGAAGAACAGCAAAGTGAACTTTCCTAGAGTTCTAGTTTTGCTGAGGCATCCAGAGGCTCTAAGAAGTTAAAGATTAGCTGCTCCAGTGGAATTCTCTTTATGCTGAGAAAACATTATTCCCTAGAGGTGATAAGTCAGGTTGGACTGGGAGTGGAGCTGAGAGAAGAAAACCAAAGTTGTTGCTTGAAAAAAATGTCTCTGGAATGGAGAAAGGAAATTCTGGGTTTTTAGAATACCAGAAATGAGCAAAAAAAAAAAAAAAAAAAAAAAAAAAGAAAGGGAAATCTCTTCATAGACACAAGAAGGTGCATAAAGGAAAATGACTTATCCAAGATCACTAACTTCTTTTTGGCAACAAAATACTAAACTCTGTTCCTTTCCATAACACCATCCTGCACATAAATCAATTTTATCTGAGTAGTTAGTTTCCAACAGTTAGGAGCACAGGCTCTCAAGGAAAATGACCTGAGTTCAGATTTGTTCTCTGCTATTTACTAGCTGTGTGAGCCTGAGTAAATTACTTTATGTTTTTGCACCTCCATTTCCTCATCTATAAAATAAAGATGATCATATAACCTACCTCATAATATTTTCAGGAGGATTAAATGAGTTAATATTTGTAAAGCACTAGGAGCAGTGCTTGCCATAAAGTAAATACTATATAATATTTTTGAATAGAACAAACAGGTTTTCACTTAATTTTAAACAAGTCCAATAGCCCCAGCAATTCAGTAGCAAGAGAGAGATTTTCTTAGAGATCCCCATCTCTCCTTTCTGAGGCTTTCCATTTATGGTTTCCCTTCAAGCACCCACTCCCCACCAGATAGCACACTCCTCAGTTTTCCAGAACTCTGGTACTCTCTCCTCAACTTCTCTGATGGCAAGAAGTGATCAGTCCAAAGACTTCTCACATTCACTGCTCTGTCGGATCAGCATAATAACTCAGGGATAGAGCAATGATTTTATTTCCATTCTAGAGATGAGGACACAGGACTAGGAACTTGATGTGACTGGTATGGCTCTCTTAACAGGATACTATGGTTCTAGTTTAACAGGGTGCTATGATTCTAGTCCAAACTTCACCATTTACTTTTGTGTAACATCAGGTAGACATCTTCCCATCTCTGTACCTCAATTTCCTCATCCACTTAATGAAAGGGCTAGATGAAACAATCTTACAAACAATCTGATTTAAAGGTCACACAATTTGTTTGTAGCAGAGCAGGAACTGACTTTCTGTTAAGCCACTCTTGACTTTTCCTTGATGCCACATTTTGTTTTCAAATGAGTAAAGATTCTGAGAGAGCTCATAGAATAGGCTCAGCCCATTTTCCCTTCTACCTTGCTTTCCTTTACCTAGCACAATAAGGTTAAACATGTTTTAATGTTGTAAAATGTCAGAGCAAAGAAAGCCTTTGGAGACATCTTTTAGATCACTGGCTCTGAAACCAGAATGCATGTACCTCAAATGTCCTCCCAAATGCAGTGGAGATACATGAACTATAGGGCCACTCTCTCCTGGAGAACTGACTTTGCTAGAAGATTTGGAAGAGTTACATTAAAATAAATACATATTCATTATGGAGTGGAATGCAAAAAATGCAGATAAACTTTTTAAGGTATAGTAAATCTACAAAAAATTTGCACTTTGACTCGGACTGGAAAAAGTCTGAGAGAAATTCTAAATCATGATATTGCAGTCAGTGAACTGATATCCAAAGAGAGGAAGAATCTTCCTCCCCAGGATCACAAAGAGATTTAAAAACAAAGAAATAATTTGAATCCAAATTGCTGGCAACCTGGACAATTGTGTTTTCTTCTATCTGGTCCTGCCTAGAAGGCAGAAGTGAGCCAAGGGGTGATTAAAGACTGTTTCTTGGTGCTTGAAGAAACACCTCACTGATATGGACAGGCTGCTTTGCTTCTCAAGAATGCAGTTTCTTCTTCAAGAAGCTTACTTGAGCATACAATGTACGGATAATTTAACTTGGGCTCTGAATTGAGGATTCCTAGGTTTAAATCCTAGCCCTGTGACTATCTAGCTGTTTCACTATGAACAAGTTACTTAACTTTCTCTGTGCCTCAATTTCAAAGAAAAATGAGCAGAAAATATCACTTATCTCATAAGCTTTTTGTGAGAATTTAGTGAGTCAATATAGGAAAAGCACTTACAACAGTGCTAATTAGTTATTTTTTTTTATTGTTTAAACTAAACAAACATGGAACTAGGCTTATAGCATTACTGCATCCTGAGACACTTCTGTGAAACCCCATTTGGGTGGATGGATATGGGATGTGTGACAGGCTGCAAACCTTTCAGAAAAAAATATCATCCAGAGTATCCTGATATCTAAGTAGATTGCAGGGCTTGCTCCTCAAATGGCTAAAGTGATGTCTTACATGAGCGTTTAAATATGCATTTATATTTTCTTAAAAAAGACTGAATTCCCTCAGGAAAAATGTTTGACTCTTTGGAACTCTTTTGGTGCCAGACACAGAGGAAAACACAGTAAGATGACTATTGGACATTGTTCCAAATGTGGGAAATGGACCTTGAGAGAGGCAGGGTCTCAGACATGGGTTTGTTACCCTTGGCAATGAAGAGGCTTAGACTGAGCAGTACAGGAACTGCTGAAGGCAGGACCTGGGGTCCTGTCCTTCCCTAGGGAAGAGAGGCCCCACATCTGTCATCTGGGCTTTAGTTAGCTGCTTGTTTCCATTTCTATGGCTCACCAAGGCCTTTTGGAGCTTTCCCCACTTCTCTGTGTAGGTGATTACTATAGTTCTTACCCCCTAAAACAAACTTTGAATGGGTTATATAAGCCATGTCCCAATGGCACCCCTTAGGTCCCCTGAGTCTGAATTATGACATTCATCAGTTAAGTCATCTACCAACCATGTATCTTAATTTTAACTTTTCCTGGCCCATTTGCCTTTTGAAACAATTATTTCAAAGTTGTACCTCATGAACTCTAAAACATTCTATGGAGGCATCCTAGGAATTACATAGAAGGGATGGCTTCCCCACTTCAACTAGAACAGCTCCACTTTGATCTGTTTTCTATATTGAGTTCCCCTGTTGACTTTTATTTGTGTTTAAAAGTTATAGTGTTAAAAGTAGGTTGAAAATCCCTATCATAAACTGCTAAAATTATTTCAATAATCCAGAAATGTCAATATGTTGGCAAACAAAGGGCATTTCTTTGAGTTGTACTTCAACTAGAATCAGACTGCATACCTTCAGCTTTGAGGCAATAAAAAAAAAAGAATAAAGAAAAAACAGCCATCATGTATGAAGGAGGGTTGATTCCTGCTTTCAAGGAACTGAAACTCAAATTAAGAAGGCAGAACAAACAACCTGGAATCACCTGAGCCTTTAATAGTTCAGCTTGGTTCTGATTTTGTGAACTCAGAGCAGATATATCCTAAGGAAGAAATGAAATTATACTGGCATCTGAAAGATGATAAAGTGGGCTGGGTATAGGCAAATACATGACAGACAAGTAGAGAGGCAGAGATTGCAGTAAAGATAGTATTGGGAATAGGAAAGGTCATGGAGAGAGTGGGCTCTGTAAGGAACCAGGTCTGAGGATCAAGGGTGGTTCATACTGGGGATCAAGGAGAGAGAAGTTACTCAGGATGGGGAGACCCAGTAATGCCAAGCAAAAGAATTTGGAATTGATGCATATTTTGACCATATATGGGGTAGATAGTGTAGTAAAGGGGCCAGTAAAAGAAGCAGCACTAACAGAGGACTTAAATGGTGATATAGGTAAGGGCTATACAAAGGCTGTCTTGGAGACAAGAGTCCCACTTGCCACAAGTTCAGTGCTTTAGTCATTATTCATTTTCCTTTTGTTATTGCTGGCCAAGGCCCATATCTCCACCTCTCATAGAACCTTGCATGGCAATGTATACAAAGTAAATGTTCAAATAATGTTTGTGAACACAAAATGAAAGCCACTTAAAAGACAAAACCAAAAGCCTTATGTGGCTAATGAATGTTTGGAGGTGTCTATCTTTAATGTCCCAGCATCTTTCCAGAGTTTTCCCATACCTCAGACAGTCTGCACACCCCTTGTTCCTATGAGCTTATGAACTCCTTAGACATGCTTCATTCTTCTCATTTTTAGATGGAAAAACTAAGTTTCATAAATAAAGGGACTTGCCCAAGATAACTGAGGTAATGGCTTAGGTGTGAGTGAACTCTAGGGCTTTTGATCACAAATCCATTGCTATTCCTGAATCTCTGGTCTACTTGGAAACACAGGTGCCAAGAGCCAGCAGCAGTTCTCTATTTACTGTCTGGTCAAATATCCAGATCCTCTCCTCCTTCACTAAGGCATGAAGAATAAAGATAATTAAGATGAAGTGGTGGGAACATTGAAATTGAAGTCGAAGGTCCTAGTTTCTAGTATGAGTTCTGCCATAGCACCAGGTTCAGTTCAGTAGCTCAGTCATGTCCAACTTTTTGCCACCCCATGGACTGCAGCACAACAGGCTTACAAGTCCATCACCAATTCCCAGAGCTTGCTCAAATTCTCGTCCATTGAGTCCGTAATGCCATCCAACCACTTCATCTTGTCATCCCCTTCTCCTGCCTTCAATCTTTCCCAACATCAGGGTCTTTTCCAGTGAGTCAGTTCTTCACATCAGGTGGCCAAAGTAGTGGAGTTTCAGCTTTAGCATCCTTCCTTCCAAAGAACACACAGGGCTGATCTCCTTCAGAATGGACTGGTTGGATCTCCTTGCAGTCCAAGGGACTCTCAGGAGCTTCTCCAACACCACAGTTCAAAAGCATCAATTCTTTGGCACTCAGCTTTCTTTATAGTCCAACTCTCACATCCATACATGACTACTGGGAAAACCATAGCTTTGACTAGATGGGCCTTTGTTGGAAAAAATAGTGTCTCTGCTTTTTAATACGGTGTCTAGGTTTTATATGCTGTCATAGAGCCTGAAGAACTATGGACAGAAGTTCATGACATTGCACAGGAGACAGTGAGCAAAACCCTCCCCAAGAAAAGGAAATTCATAAAAGACAAAATTGTTGTCTGAGGAGGCCTTACAAATAACTGAGAACCCAGAGGTTGGGAAGGGTGTGGGAGGAGATTAGGGATGAGAAGACACATGTACACCAGTGGCTGATTCATGTCAATGTATGGCAAAAAAACACAATATTGTAAAGTAATTAGGTTCCATTGAAAATAAATAAATTTATTTTTTAAAAAAGAAAGAAGAGAAACTAAAGGCAAAGGAGAAAAGGAAAGATATACCCATTTGAATGCAGAGTTCCAAAGAATAGCAAGAAGAGACAAGAAAGCCTTCCTCAGTGATCAATGCAAAGAAATAGAGGGAAAGAATAGAATGGGAAAGACTAGAGATCTCTTCAAGAAAATTAGAATGTTTCATGCAAAGATGATGGGAAATA
Source organism: Aepyceros melampus (assembly GCA_006408695.1). Classification (NCBI taxonomy): domain Eukaryota; kingdom Metazoa; phylum Chordata; class Mammalia; order Artiodactyla; family Bovidae; genus Aepyceros; species Aepyceros melampus. The sequence goes on along the minus strand of SJXQ01008345.1, from coordinate 50,546 downwards.
GATGGGAAAACAGTGGATACAGTGTCAGACTTTATTTTGTGGGCTCCAAAATCACTGCAGATGGTGATTGCAGCCATGAAATTAAAAAAGATGTTTGCTCCTTGGAAGGAAAGTTATGGCCAACCTAGATAGCATATTGAAAAGCAGAGACATTACATTGCCTACAAAGATCCTTCTAGTCAAGGCTATAGTTTTTCCTGTGGTCATGTATGGATGTGAGAGTTGGACTGTGAAGAAGGCTGAGCGCCGAAGAATTGATGCTTTTGAACTGTGGTGTTGGAGAAGACTCTTGAGAGTCCCTTGGACTGCAAGGAGATCCAACCAGTCCATTCTGAAGGAGATCAGCCCTGTGTGTTCTTTGGAAGAAGGATGCTAAAGCTGAAACTCCAGTACTTTGGCCACCTCATGTGAAGAGTTGACTCATTGGAAAAGACTGTGATGCTGGGAGGGATTGGGGGCAGGAGGAGAAGGGGACGACAAGATGAGATGGCTGGATGGCATCACTGACTCGATAGACTTGAATCTGAGTGAACCCCGGGAGATGGTGGTGGACAGGGAGGCCTGACATGCTGCAATTCATGGGGTCGCAAAGAGTAGGACACGACTGAGTGACTGAACTGAACTGAACTGATGCAAAGATGGGCACAATAAATGACAGAAATGGTATGGACCTAACAGAAGCAGAAGAAATTAAGACGAGGTGGCAAGAATACACAGAACTATACAAAAAGGATCTTTATGACCCAGATAACCACAGTGTTGTGATCACTCACCTAGAGCCAGATATACTGGAATGCAAAGTCAAGTGGGCCTTAGGAAACATCATTACAAACAAAACTAGTGGAGGTGATGGAACTCCAGCTGAGCTATTTCAAATCCTAAAAGTGCTGCATTCAAAATGCCAGGAAATTTGGAAAACTCAGCAGTGGCCACAGGACTGGAAAAGGTCAGTTTTCATTCCAATCCAAAGAAAAGCAATGCCAAAGAATGTTCAAATACTGCACAATTGCACTCATCTCATACACTAGCAAAGTCATGCTCAAAATTAACATATCTGTAAATTGGGCACCCTAGAGATCTTTCCTGCATGGTTCATGCTCTCAGGTCAAGAAGCATGTGTCTCCCTAGCCTGCTAAGGTAAGCCCAGATTGTAATGCTCTCAAGCATGATTATTTCCACCTATTCCCCTATCTCCCAGTGAGCTAGGTCAATTTGTCAAAAGGAAGTCTGCAGACCTAGGATCATGGCAGCATTTTTAATGATTGAGTGATGCCTTGAATCACCGAGCTTGGCTGGCTCTGGTATATTCACTCTATCACACACTTTTATCAAATGAGTCCCTTTGCCTATTTAGCAAGTTCTTTCCTAACCTGGAAGCTCCTAAATCTGCTCTTTGCCTTGATCCTTTTTTGTGTTTATGCATTATTCTTAGATACCCAGAGGCAATTCTGATTGGTGCATCCATGCTTATAAATCTGGAAGATCAGATGATATACTTTATTTATAACTCCCAGTGCAAAGATGGGCACTTTCAATGACTGCAGCAAATAAATAAAAATAATGGCCTCCTTTGTCCTTTCTTGTTAAACTTGCCTAGGGATATTATCACTGGGTAAGAAGAAGATGAAAACACGGCCTTGCTGAAAGTTTGCCTGACTGGGGCCTCATTTCAATAATTTATTTTTCCTCCAACCCCATTTCACATTATATCTGTCTCCTCTTCTCATCAGTGTAGGTAATATACTCATCACAAATCTGTGAGGACAGAAGACAGGCCATGTACTTCAGTCTAATTCTCCTCTCTTATATTATTTCAAAATTCTATATCATAAGGAGTCATGATCCTCCCATTTCAAGTTGAGTAACTGAACTCCCAACTACCCAGAAATATCCCCCTCAGAGAGTTTTTCCCTTTTGGACTGCTAATGCAGCCACATGTTATGATGGAAAGAGAAGATCTTCAGAGGTACCAAGATCTGGGTTCAAAAATCCATTCACTCCTAGTAGAATTTTGAGGAAGCGACTTTTCTCTAAGTCTCAACTGAGAATTACTGGAGGATTACAGATAAAAATTCTTTCTATAAATTTACACTGGATTCAAATTCTTTGTGAATTCCAGCAGATTACTTCACCTCTCTATGTCTCAGTTTCCTCATTTGTTAAGGAGTATCATAATGGGATAAGCTTGCAGCATTGTTGAGAAGATTAAATGATATAATTTGTGGTAAGGGTTTAGCCTAGTGTTTTAAATAAAGCAAGTAATTGATAAATACTAGCCATTATTACTAGTAATAAAATCAGGCAGATAACAAAAGCATTGCTGTGGAAAGAGCATTGTATTTGAAAAAAAAAAAAAGGCCTGGCACTAACTTCCAGCTCTGTTACTCATTAGCTGGTTGAGACCTTAGTGGTTGAGACCTTGATATACCCTTAATTTCTCTCAACCTCAAGTTCCTCATCCATAAAACAGGGATAATAATAATGTCTATGATACCAGGTCATTGCAAGAATGACACAAGATCAGTAGTTGTTTAAAATGCATTGCATCTGTCTTGCCAACAAACATTGTTGGAGCTTCTACTGTGAAACATAGTATAGGCTCAAGGCTTGGGGTGGGGGGAGACAGTGAGGTTATGGTGATTATGGTCACCATTTAAGATCTCATGGTCTAACCATGGCATATAGTCCCATAAACAAATATTTGAAGTACAAAATGTGAGCCATCATTATAGAATTGTGTATGAGTTTCAGGGAAGTCAGGTTACTGATGTATATGAAAGGGCTTCAGGGAATATAAAGGCCAATAAAAATGTAAGTGATTACTATAATGTCAGCTTAAGTGATAAACAACCCAAAGTAAAAAAGTCATATTGAGTACAGTAGTAGCTTTCCCCTACTCTTGCCATCTGCAGACCATTTGTGGTTGGATGGGTTTAGAGAAGGTACTGAAGCTTTCAGAGCCTACCTGCTACTAACATCACCACTGTACTTCATCCACGCAACTCATGGGGTGAATGACAAAGAAATTGTAAAAATAAATGAATATCTAGATCAAGAAGATAAGAAAACAAGGTGGTAATAATTAGGAAAGGCTTCCTGGAGCAGGGGGTACATGAGTTGACTTTTGAAAAAAGAAGAGGAATTTTCTTAATGAACATAATAGGAAGAGCATTCCAGAGCAAGGTGAAAGCAATGACAGTGCTGTACCTATTTCATTCTTAGAGAATGCAATTTTAAGAAGAAACAGTAAGAAATGAGGATGGAGAGATACATAGGTGCCTGATAAAGGGGAAAAAAAAAACCTTAATGCCCTAATAAGGAAAGCATATATTTTTTATTAATATTTTAAAATAGTATTTATGTAACACTTACTATGCACTAGCCACTATTCTAAGCACTTTATAGATATTAATTCATTTAATACTCAAAAAATAGTGTAAGATAAGTACTACTACTGAGGCACACAGAAATTAATTAACTTGTCTAGCACCTCACAGATAGCAAACAAAGCCAAGATTTCTACCAAGGAATTCTAGTTCCAGAGTCCTTACAGAGGTAAGAGCTAAAATATAATCTCTTTGTTGTATCCTCATCCAGGCCACTACTCCCAAAATCTCAGCTAGATCTGAGACCATGTATTTATGTGCTCTTGTACCATATGGGCTGGTCAATTTGTCCCTGAGAGCTCAGACCTTTTTGATATATATCTCTGTACTTCCTATAGTTCCAGAAATTTATCTCCTTTTCAGCATTTGTGATGATAATATGACATTTTTTCTGCTTTTTTTTGGCCTGAATTAAAAATTGTCTGATAATACTAGACATCATCTCACTAATGTCTTAACAAACTTGTCATTCACCCCATGAGTTGCATGGATGAAGGATAATGGTGATGCTAGTAGCAGATAGGCTCTGAAAGCTTCAGTGCCTTCTCTGAGCCCATCCAACCACAAATGGTCTGCAGATGCCAAGAGTAAGGGAAAGCTACTACTCTACTCAATATGCCTTTTTTACTTCAGGTTATTTATCACCTAAGCTGACATCATAGTAATCACCTACATTTTTTTGGCCTTTACATTCTCTGAAGTCCTTTAATAGGCATCAGTCCTCTGACTTCCTTGAAGAAGTTTGAAAGTCAGTATTGAACTTTTTTTTTTTTTTCCCAAAAAAAGAAACTCAAATTCAGAGAGGGGAAATAACCTGGCCAAAGTCACACAGCTAGTGAGAGCCAGGTACACACTACACAACTCTAAGGGTCCAAAAGCTTTTGCTCATTCTACTGCTAAAGTGATCATTAAAATGACCTGTAACAAGAACATCTGGTTCTGGAGTCTGAAATGGGGAGCGAATATGGAAAACTTTGATGGATTCCATGAAGTTCTTAGGATTGTAAAACTTCTGACCACAGTCAGAGGAAACCTTCAGAGACACTTAGAGGCTATCTTGCTGGAACTTCATGGCCTCAAGACCATCTGATTGTCTAAATTACCCCCACCACTGACCCATCAATGTCAGCATTTCAGTTTATTAGGTAAAGAGTTGTGTTTATCTGAGGAAATTTTTTTTCTTCCAGCTCTTTACTCTCATTTACCCAATGAGTCAATCCTTATCACTACTGTTCCACACACAGGCATTCTTCTATTACTTGCTAGTTCTGGGTACACTCTCAAAATACAGGTCAAACTGCTTTCCCTATAGCTATTGATACTTAAATGCTAATCTAATACTTCTTTTTCTTCATCTGAATTCTACCTTTCTTCAACATGCTCCCACACCTAAACCTTCCATATGCTTGGAGAGAGAAACTAAAAGCCTTAACATTTCTTCTTCAGTATAGTCAAACATGCTTTTCTTTTTCCTTATAGCATCTGAGTTTTCTGTCTTGTTCTTCTTAAGAAAGTCTCTTTCTTTCCAAGATTATGCAAATGTTCTTCCTGACGAAAGACAGAAAAATCAAAGTCAAAAACCAAATAATAAACTGGGGTAATATTAGCAACTGATATGACAAATAAAGAATTACTGTCCTTATTTGAGTCAATTCTTTTCAACCCACAAGACTTTTATTTTCATGCCATTAGGTCTATTTTCATTTTTTTTTTTTTAATCCAGTGGTTATTGAACTAAAAGTCCATGATCTTTTAACTATTCAAGGAACAAAGAAAGTTGCTTTTATCCATCTGAGGGTGAAATTAGATGATGTTTGTAAAAACATATGCATGATATGAATCATTTTGTCTAGGGAAAGAACAGCTGTGCATGTGTGTATATTTGTTTAAACAAATTAGTAAGAGTATGGAAAAAGCTGTGGAAGGAATTATGCCAAACTGATAATATCAGTTATCTCCTGAAAATTGGATAGCAAGAGACTTGAAGGAAATAATTAACTTTTTATTATACATCTTTGTGTTTATCACTTGTTACAATGATATGGAATTACTTGTTATAAAAAAAATAGCCTACACTCTTCATATTCCTTGATGTTATTTAGTCTTGAATTTTGTGTGTGTGGCAGTATTAGGAGTAGAGAACTGAAAAGGAACAACAAACTAGCTTTCAGAAACTCAGAGAAGTTAAGTAGCTTGCACATCTAATAAGCAGAGCTAGGATAAGACCCAAAAAACTTAAGTATGGAAATAAAGTAAGAACCCCTGGAAGCTTTTTAAAGGACAAGTGATTTAGCAGTCAGCCTCCAGAAAACTGCAGTAAGATCATCTAGGATTTTTCCTTAAAGTCAAAATCCTGTGTTCTCTTCCCATATCAGCACCTCCGCAAGACTGATTACAATGAACTCAAGAAAGGTAATTCGTCCCAATAAAGCCCAATTTGCTTCTTGTTTTCTTGATTGGATAACACAAACCAGGGTAGTAAACACATAGGTAATTGGTCCAAGAGTGTTGCCTCCTCTTTTTAGAACTCCATCTTTCCAAAGCCCCTCTCTCAACACATTCCCCTGATCAAAAAAGTCAGTGACTTCCAATGCTTTCCATACTAATTCTAAACTCTACATTCTGGTCTTCAGCATCTTCAATAAGATGCTCTAGGTGCACTCAAGGGGATTCCCAGTGGCTCAGATGGTAAAGAATCTGCCTGCCATGCAGGAGGTCCAGATTCGATCTCTGGGTTGGGAAGATTCCCTTGAGAAGGAAACGGCAATCCACTTTACTATTCTTGCCTGGAAAATCCCATTGATGGAGGAGCCTGGAGAACTACAGTCCATGGGGTCACAAAGAATTGGATACAACTGAGCAACTTTCACATACATTCAACATTGAATGGTTTGGCTAGGCCTGACTTTAGAAGATTTAATTTAAATCTAGAAAATTTAATCTCAGTTCAGTTCAGTCGCTCAGTCGTGTCCGACTCTGCGACCCCATGAATCGCAGTACGCCAGGCCTCCCTGTCCATCACCAACTCCCGGAGTTCACTCAGACTCACGTCCATTGAGTCCATGATGCCATCCAGCCATCTCATCTTCGGTCGTCCCTTTCTCCTCCTGCCCCAAGCCCTCCCAGCATCAGGGTCTTTTCCAATGAGTCAACTCTTCGCATAAGGTGGCCAAAGTACTGGAGCTTCAGTTTTAGCATCATTCCTTCCAAAGAAATCCCAGGGTTGATCTCCCTCAGAATGGACTGGTTGGATCTCCTTGCAGTCCAAGGGACTCTCAAGAGGCTTCTCCAACACCACAGTTCAAAAGCATCAATTCTTCTGCGCTCAGCCTTCTTCACAGTCCAACTCTCACATCCATACATGACCACAGGAAAAACCATAGCCTTGACTAGACGGACCTTAGTCGGCAAAGTAATGTCTCTGCTTTTGAATACGCTATCTAGGTTGGTCATAACTTTTCTTCCAAGGAGTAAACGCCTTTTAATTTCATGGCTGCAGTCACCATCTGCAGTGATTTTGGAGCCCCCAAAAAACAAAGTCTGACACTGTTTCTACTGTTTCCCCATCTATTTCCCATGAAGTGATGGGGCCAGATGCCATGATCTTCGTTTTCTGAATGTTGCACTTTAAGCTAACTTTTCCACTCTCCTCTCTCACTTTCAACAAGAGAATTATGGCTGGGATCCTAGACTTAAGAATTCTGCATTGGAATCTTCTTTATACCACTTATGAACTGTACAACCTTGAACAGATTATTTAAACTCTTTAACCCTCAATTTCCTCATCTATAAAATGATGGGGAAATAATGCCCTTTTTATGGGACTGTTCTGAGAATGAAATGAGCTAACCTATGTAAAGAGTTTGTTATAAAACTAAGTTCAATTATATTAGGGGTAATAATAATAATTATTGTAGTTATTGGACAATAATTTCCATGAACACAATCATCTAAGCTAGCAACATTTACTCATGACCTCTTTCTCCACAAAGTTATAGGAAAGACAATTTTATGGAACTCAGCTCTTCAGGGAGTTTGCAAGAAGTCTTCCAGACATGTAAATCAGCCCAACTTCACACACACACACACACACACACACACACACACACAAAGAAATGCTTACAAACATACAAGTATTCTGTATATAGTCATAGACAAAAGCTCCCCTTCCCCACATACCCATGTGTATATACTTAGATATATATCCATTCTTGCTAAGGGTTAGAGCACTTGATTAAAAAAAAAAATTGTCCTGAATGTTAAGAAAAATTTCATTGCTGTGCTGAGCAGACAGACTCTCAGACGCTGCTTATGCCCTTGTAATAAATATGAATATAATGAAAGGATAGGAAAAAAATGCTGTAGACAAAACTTCCGGGTAAGAGCTGTCTGAAGGTACTCCCCATGGAGACAATGAGCCAGGCACTGCAGTGAGATGCCAATCTTTCCTTTTTATTTAATCATCTTGCAGGATGTTTTTAAGGCAAACCAGATAGACAGATTGTACCTATTGCCAGGGAGAGGAGAATTGAGAGGGAGGCTTCTGGGACTGAATGCTCTGACCTGCCTGTGGTTAGAAAGTCCCTCAAACTTGATGTACCCTAAAAAAAAGTTAACTGTTAACCTTCGGGGCCTAGAGAGATAGAGAGTGGGGGACCTGGCTATTCTGTTGGGAAAGAGGAGACTAGGCTGATCTCTTTTAAATATCTGAGGGTCAGAAATTGCCCAAAGGATGAACTTCTCCAGGAATTCTTATATGACTGCCCCTGCCATTCCCCAGGCTGAGATTCCATAACCCCTATGCTTACCTCTGCCATGGCATTTGTCACTCTGTGCTGTAACACTCTATCTGCCTTGTTGATCATCTAAATTCAGGGTTTAGCATAGTTCCTGATATATAATAGGCACTGCATATATAAATGTATGGGGATTCCCTGGTGGCTCAGCAGTAAAGAATCTGCCTGTGATGCAGGAGACCTGGATTTGATCCATTGGTTGAGAAGATTCCCCTGGAGGAGGGCATGGCAACCCACTCCAGTGTTCTTGCTTGGAGAATCCCATGGATAGAGGAGCCTGGCAGGCTGCAGTCCATAGGCTCGCACAGAGTCAGACATGACTGAAGTGAGTAAGCAGCAGCAGCATATAAATGTATATTAATTGGTGACTTCCTGTCTGACTGTTTACTTTTCTACTCTCCCACATGACTGAGATTTTGGATTTTCATGATGCTATGTATTCCCAGGACCCACAGAGTTTAGCACATAGTGGATGCTTGATGTTTATAGAATCAAGGTGATTTAGTTCTCTTATAGTCTCCTGAGGACTATCTTATGTCTTAGTTTCCTTATTCAAAAAATTGGGATAATAATATGCCTTCTACAAAGAATTTCTGGGAGGAGTCAAACAGTTAATAAGTGACAAATGCTTGATGCAGTAGCTGGCAGATATATTGTTGTTGTTTATATTATTATCACTTTCAGACCTGATGATGGGAACAGGTCTGTCAAACTATATGGGTCTTGGTCAGGATAATCCAATGGCACCCCACTCCAGTACTCTTGCCTGGCAAATCTCATGGATGGAGGAGCATGGTAGGCTGCAGTCCATGAGGTCACTAAGAGTTGGACACGACTGAGCGACTTTACTTTCAATTTTCACTTTCATGCATTGTAGAAGGCAATGGCAACCCACTCCAGTGTTCTTGCCTGGAGAATCCCAGGGACAGGGGAGCCTGGTGGGAGCCGTCTCTAGGGTTGCACAGAGTCGGACATGACTGAAGCAACTTAGCAGCAGCATCAGCAGGATAGTCCCTGGGAGTCACATGAGAGTGAGGAAGGCAGTTAAACCTGTAGGTTTCTGACTCCCTATCCCATCATGTTGCCTCCACTTAGGTACTTTGTGCAGTATTAAAGCTGTAGCTGAACTTAGAAGGTATGATTACAAGGCTCTTGAGAGTCCCTTGGACAGTAAAGAGATCTAACCAGTCAATCCTAAAGGAAATCAACCCTGAATATTCATTGAAAATACTGATGCTGAAGCTTAAGCTCCAATACTTTGGCTACCTGATGCAAAGTGCTGACTCATTGGAAAAGGCCCTGATGCTGGGAAAAATTGAGGGCAGGAGGAGAAGGGGGTGACAGAGGATGAGATGGTTGGATGCCATCACTGACATTATAACATGAATTTGAGCACACTCTGGGAAATAGTGAAAGACAGGGAAGCTTGGCATTGTGCAGTCCATGGGGTCTCAAAGACTTGGACATGACTGAGTGACTGAAAAACAACCATAAAACTGCAAGTTCTCTGAGAACAGGGCCAAGTCATATTCCACTATGGAACGTGATTTGGAGTTGATCAGAGGAAACTCTTAGGGAGTATTTGCCAAGGATTTGGACCTGAATGGTAGCGACACAGTGCCAACTATGGCCTGGAAGCTTCCTTTCTTTGTTGGAATGGCTTTTTCCCTCCTCTTCCACTAATTCAGCTCTTCTCCTCCCCAAGTACATGATGGAAGGCAGACATAAACATTTCATAGCAGGGGAGTGAGAAAGACACAGAAATCTGCTTGCTGGCCTGATGGTCTTTGTAGTGGGAGAGCAAATTAGCCAAGATGGCATGTTCAGGCTCTCCCATCTCATATTTTGTAAATAATGATAATGTAACAGATGAGATCATTTATAGCACAACACATATATGTCACGAGGTACTCACTTGGTCATGGGCTACTTTGTGTGGTACACCTGTATGAGCTTCACCATGAAAGCCCTGGCTGCTGCTGCATTAAGGCTACATTGAAGTGGCATCATGGTTATGTTGTATGAGTTTATGCTATTGCTACATTATGGCTGTGCTATGGTTGCCTTATTGTTATGTTGTGGCTGCTACTATGGCTGCTGCATCGGCCAGGAGAAAGGCTGTGTTTTGGCTGCTGTGCCAGCCAGGAGAGAATAAATGTGTCTGCAGTTCCTATAGCTCCTCGAGTCTCCTTTCAGCCTCTTAGTTCATGCTTTGCCTACCCTGGGTTCAGCAAACAGTGTGAACAGCAATACAATTGGCACTGTAAGCATGAATCAGCACTACAGTCTTCCTTTGAAAGGAGGTGAGATGTTAATGATACCGGCTCAGGATACCTCCACCTTCTTTCTTCTATCATCTAACACTCTAAGGACGTTAGTTGTGGAGATTCCTGTGGAGATACGGTAGAAGTGCTAGGGCCAGGGGTAGGAAGATGGGGAAATTAAACAAGGTTCTAACACAGATTCATCATGTAACCAAAAGCCAAGCCCTTCCCTGAGTGTAGGAATAAGATCCTCACATTAATATAGCCTTTTGCAGTTTATAATTCTCTTCTACATCCATTTTCTATTTTTAAGGTTCAAAATAGCTTTTTGAATAGTACAAAGCAGATATAATTATTTAAACCATATATGAGGAGCTTATATTCTTTATCTACATAATTCTCAGAATCCATACATCCTCCTCATCAGCCCCATCTGTGGGGGGAAAAAAAACATACTTACATCAGTTTCCAGAAGGCTACTCTTTTGGCCTGACATCCTCAAATTCCTCAGTTCAAGTAATCACTGGGAATAAAGGTCATAGCATACTGTTTCTCTTCCCTCAACCTTAGTTCTCCAAGAAGCCTTTCCTAACAGTTTACTGAGGGAAAATATAAAGAAGAAATGAGGCACATACAAGATTGGGTTTCAGTCAGTTACTGTGCTATAACATCTCAGAACTTCAGTGTCCTCATATGAATGGAGGACATCATTGGTTTGCTACACAGCTGTTTGAAGATTAGAGAGAATACAAGGATAGCATCTAACTGAAGCCAGAAGTGATGATGGTTCTCATGATGTTCAAGCCAGTCTATAGTCTCATGAATGTAACCCAGGGAACAAGGTGCCTAAATAAGAGGAAGACCTTTGTCTAGAGACATTTCTGATATTTCAATGTAAAGTAATAAGGAAGTATATGTATTGACTTCTCACTGGGGATCTGATAGGCTGCTCCTCTAGTAGAAAATATCATGACATGAGATAACCCAACTGAACAGAAAGGACTGAATAACGGAGAATGAAATTAGATATTCCCACAATTATGAACCCAGTTTTATAGACATTTATCAATTTACATAAACAAATAAGGGAGAAAGGAAAATTACACATACATTGAGTGCCAGATATAGTATCCCTTTTGACCCTCACACTCTGAGCTGTAGGTGAAGGAAACCTCTGTAGAATAAGACACCAGGGATTCTAACTCAAGAGCCTCATTCTAGTACTACATTATGTTTTTATCTGTCTTTAGCAAGGGTGGCCATGGCGCTTCCTTTTTAGATCAGTGGTCAGCAATATTTTTTCCATAAAGTACTAGATAGAGAATATTTTAGGCTTTGCGGACAACAGGTGATTTATACTCTCCCCTTTCCACTCCCTTCTTCACCTCCCCCTTCTTCTCTTCCTCCTTTTCCTTCTCCTTCCCCTCCTCCACCACCTCCTCCTCATTCTCCTTTTTCTAACATTTCAGTCAGTTGAGTTCAATTCAGTTGCTCAGTCATGTCCAACTCTTTGTGACCCCATGAATTTCAGCACGCCAGTCCTCTCTGTCTATCACCAACCCCGGAGTTTACCCAAACTCATGTCCATCAAGTCGGTGATGCCATCTACCCATTTCATCCTCTGTCATCCCCTTCTCCTCCTGCCCTCAATCCCTCCCAGCATCAGGGTCTTTTCCAATGAGTCAACTCTTCACATGAGGTGGCCAAAGTATTCTAGTTTCAGCTTCAGCATCAGTTCTTCCAATGAACAGCCAGGACTGATCTCCTTCAAAATGGAATGTTTGGATTGCCTTGCAGTCCAAGGGACTCTCAAGAGTCTTCACCAACACTATGGTTCAAAAGCATCCATTCTTCAGAGCTCAGCTTTCTTCATGGTCTAACTCTCACATTCATACATGACCACTAGAAAAACCATAGCCTTGACGAGATGGACCTTTGTTGGCAAAGTAATGTCTCTGCTTTTCAATATGGTATCTAGGTTGGTCATAATTACTTCCTTCCAAGTAGTAAGCGTCTTTTAATTTCATGGCTGCAATCACCATCTGCAGTGATTTTGAAGCCCCCCACCAAAATAAGCTTTAACATTGTTTTCACTATTTGCTTATCTATTTCCCATGAAGTGATGGGACCAGATGCCATGATCTTTGTTTTCTGAATGTTGAGCTTTAAGCCAACTTTTCACTCTCCTCTTTCACTTTCATCAAGAG
>SJXQ01008345.1:18271-33803 GCA_006408695.1 Aepyceros melampus | reverse complement strand
CAATAAACTGTGGAAAATTCTGAAAGAGATGGGAATACCATACCACCTGACCTCCCTCTTGAGAAACCTGTATACAGGTCAGGAAGCAACAGGTAGAACTGGACATAGAATAACAGACTGGTTCCAAATAGGAAAAGGAGTACTTCAAGGCTGTATATTGTCACCTTGCTTATTTAACTTCTATGCAGAGTACATCATGAGAAATACTGAGCTGGAAGAAGCACAAGCTGGAATCAAGATTGCCAGGAGAAATATCAATAACCTCAGATATGCAAATGACACCATCCTTATGGAAGAAAGTGAAGAGGAACTAAAAAGCCTCTTGATGAAAGTGAAAGAGGAGAGTGAAAAAGTTGGCTTAAAGCTCAACATTCAGAAAACAAAGATCATGGCACCTGGTCCCATCACTTCATGGGAAATAGATGGGGAAACAGTGGAAACAGTATCAGACTTTATTTTGGGGGGCTCCAAAATCACTGCAAGTGGTGACTGCAGCCATGGAATTAAAAGATGCTTACTCCTTGGAAGGAAAGTTATGACCAACCTAGATAGCATATTAAAAAGCAGAGACATTACTTTGCCAACAAAGGTCCGTCTAGTCAAGGCTATGGTTTTTCCTTGGTCATGTATGGATGTGAGAGTTGGACTGTGAAGAAAGCTGAGTGCCGAATAATTGATGTTTTTGAACTGTGGTGTTGTAGTAGACTCTTGGGAGTCTCTTGGACTGCAAGGAGATCCAACCAGTCCATTCTGAAGGAGATCAGCCCTGGGTGTTCATTGGAAGGACTGATGCTGAAGCTGAAACTCCAATACTTTTGCCACCTCATGCAAAGAATTGACTCCTTGGAACAAGCTCTGATGCTGGAAGGGATTGGGGGCAGAAGGTGAAGGGGACGACAGAGGATGAGATGGCTGGATGGCATCACTGACTCGATGGGCATGAGTTTGTATAAACTCCAGTAGTTGGTGATGGACAAAGAGGCCTGGCGTGCCATTATTCATGGGGTCACAGAGTCAGACACGACTGAGTGACCTAACTGAACTGAACTGAAAGTTAAAATAAATGCTCCATTTTTCATTCTTGGTTTTCATATTGAGCCTTGACATCTACCTTCCAGTTAATAATCTTGAAAATTCCTGTCATCCCCCATGGATGACTTGTTCTGCTCCTGTCTGAATTCATCCCTGGGTTCAGCCTGAACTTTGGTTAGTAACAGTCATCTTTCCTTTATACAGAATCATCTTCTAAGTTCAGAGTTAGCAGGCTGTGGGGGGTCAAGAGGTGTCAGTCACATCAACCCCTCTTAATTCTTTGAAAACTCAATTTTTACATTACCAAAGATCTCACATTCTATCTACCTAGTAAATTAAAGGTAAAAATCATTTTCCTAGATCTCTTTCAGCTCTGTTAGGATTTCTGAAACAGGCCACGTTCAGTGGTACTATATCAGATGTGCACACATCTTGGAGTATCCATTATAATAAAGCACAAAATGCTCTTTCTGGGCCTTCATTACCCAATATGTGAGGTTATATATTTGTGGCTTTGACCTCAAAGAACAAGAGATTCACCATATTGCCTTCATTCTCAGCATCTCCTTTATCCCGAATGCAAATGAAATAGAATATTGAAAGTTTCCTCAGTTCTGGATTTCCATGTGATCAGAAGATTCGAGCCAGGTGGTGGCCCAAATTCATCTTTTAATTATGACTTCACTTGTCAGTTTCCCTTCTTAACTTGAGCATTACTCAACCTCATATAAAGTCCATAACAGTTTAATCCTCATTAGTCCTCAGTCTTTATTCCTAGCTTTTAGGAGATTTATGCCCTTTGTGTGTTTGAATATCAAGTCTCTTTGTGGTCTTAGGCACTAGAGATTAATTTCCTTTTTTGCAATCTGGACTGCCTTTCCCTGGCCATTTGAACAGCATGCCTTTGTACTGTTATCTATTGCTTCTGAGAGCTGAGCCTCTATTAATGTCACATTGAGTCAATTATCATATTCATCACCCATCTTTGTTATCATCATCACTATCAATCATTTGCTCCTTATTCTGTTTCAGGCCCTGATTACCTTATCAGAAGTAACATCAATTGCAGAAGTCCCTACTTCTATTAGATGACATGGATACCATGAGCTAAATTGTACAGTGGAAAATGATTTTTAACTTTAACTCTACATTTCTGCCTCTGTTATGTGATCTTTTAGGAGAAGGTCAAAGAAAAAGTGAAGGCAAAAATCATAAAAGTTCTTAAAACAAGCAAATTCCTTTCATGTCTAGAGCACATTGTTATATATCATATGCTATTAGATTTTATACCAGAAGTGTGCTTTCTAAAAATGTGTCAAGAGTATTTTTCAGACTACATACCCAATATTATTATCACTAAAGTTTCATTGTGAATCCCATTCTGCACAAATAAGAGATTAACATAGCTCAGCAAAATTCTGAATTTGACAATTTTAGGGGTTGCAAGTTAATTTAAGAAACATATTATTTGATATATCAGAAAATTACATTTCAAGCCCTTGTGAGTCAGATGCCTGAAGGATCAATATAACTGGTATACATACAATTTAGAAACCACACCCAAAGCATCAAAATTTTACTGTGTTCTTATAACTATTAGTCCTTCTCCAAAGGTATGAATGCTGCCAAGGATGCTCCCCTGCTGGCATTACCTAGGCAGAACTGGCTGACTGGTTAAGAAGCTTTGAGAAATCATAGACCTACATGGTCATTCAGGTTTTTGAAGAGTAGCAACACTAGACCAGACTCTAGAGATACAGTGATGAAAGAGATAGTCTCAGATCATAGAGTCTAGTGGAGGAAAGACTGTAGCTAAGAAAATGAACATGCAAAAAAATTGATGCCAAAAAGTGATAAGGCTATGTGGAGTTAATAAACAAGAAGCCTGAGAAAAAATTAGGTGAGGGAAGTAGGGCATTTAAGTGACAGGGAAGTGGATTACATGTGGAAGAAACAGTATATTTAATCATTTGGGGTGACTCTAAGCGAAAAGACCCCAAAAGATCACATGCAAATTAGCCACAGTGCCTAAAGCACCACAATTAGAAGTTTTAAAATTTGTATTGCGGTTTTGCTTTTACATATCTAACTCACTGGAAATGATAGCCTATAAAAGTTTCAAAATGATACTAAACAATTAAGATGGGAAGACTGTTGATGTTTTGCAAAGAGCACATGACTTAGACTGAAATTCAGATTTTCTATTTAACTGTATGAATTAATACACTGACTTAACCAACTAATACATATTATTATTAACAATTTACTTTGTTTCCACATCATTAGTACCTAAAGTAAAAAGCAAGGTAATTACATAATCAATTTAAATAGTAATTGTAAACATATTGTATAAATTATGAAGTATTAACATAAGGTGGTAATACTGTTATTTTTATTTTTAATTTTTTTATTTTAATTAATTTTTATTTTTTAGTTTGTTTTGCTTTACAANAGGGGACGACTGAGGATGAGATGGCTGGATGGCATCACTGGCTTGATGGCCATGAGTCTGAGTGAACTCCGGGAGTTGGTGATGGACAGGGAGGCCTGGCGTGCTGCGATTCACGGGATCGCCAAGAGTCGGACTCGACTGAGCGACTGAACTGAACTGAACTGAGATGATCCAGGGGCTAAGTCTCCACGCTCCCAGTGTAGGGGCTGGGGTTCCGTCCCGGATGCTGCAGGGAGAGCCCACATGCTGCACCGAGAAGATGCTGCATGCTGAGAGTAAAGATCCCGTGTGCCCCAACTGAGACCTGGCGCAGCTAAATAAAAAAAGATAAAAAAAAAAAATAAACAAAACCCCAAAGAGCCAAGACCAGGAAACACAATATAAATGTCTACATAGAGATTTAGAGAAAGGTGAGATCTATTTTTTTTTTTTAAAGTCTAGCCCAAGGATTGGCAAACTGCAGCCTGCAGGCTGCTGCTGCTAAGTCTACTGTTTGTATAAATAAAGTTTTATTGGAACACAGCTACACGCATTCATTTACATATTGTCTCTCGCTGCCCTTAGCACTCCAGTGGCTGAATCATGTAGTTATGACACAGATGTCCAACCCTGAAAGCCTAACATATTTACTAACTGGCCCTTTACCCAAAACATTAGCTAGCTCCTAATTTAGTGTGGGCCACAGACTTGCAGCTATAAACAATAGAAATTGCGCTAGAATTTTATGAATGGTTATAAGGAGCTCACAGAATCTCAAAGGTGCCCAGGAAGTCAGTCTTGGCAACCAGATCCCAAAGAATGGTGCCCAAACCACTCTGAGGGGTGGCTCCTGGAATGGTCCTGCTGAGCTCAGACACTTGAAAACCAAAACCTCTGCTATCACTGTGCCCTAAAGCCGGATGCTTCTGCCATTTCTTTGGTTGAAGGTAAGCAAAAGACATACAGACGTGATGACACAGCAATTCCAGTTCTGATTGACAACCTAAAAAATACTTGCTCACAGATACAAATGGAAATACACATGAGGATGTCTGTGACACGTTGCTTCAAGAGTTTGCAATGGTTTCTAGCACTAGGAAATGGAGAGGTAGAACATAGTTTTACTGGTTAGGGCTAATATTAGCTATAATAAACAGACCATAAAATATGTGAAGTCTCAGACCCCAAGGACATTTCACTATTTGCTCAATAAGGTGTTCTAAGGTGAAAGTTATCAATGGGTGGTCTGTCTCCTCTCCATGCAGGCATTCAGATCCAGGCTGAGGGGTCACTCTGGGGCCATTATCCCAGTCAGTTTAGAAGGGAAAAGAGCAGGGAGGAGAGGGCATGAGAGAGGTTCTAAGGACCAGGACTGGGGGCGATATGCCTGGCATGTCCTGGCATCTATAAGCTAAAGCTGTTATGTGACTCTGCCTCCCTGCAAGGGAAGCTGGGAAATGTAGTCCTTCCATGTGTTCTGGAGGAGGAGGAGGAAACCATATCTGGGGAACAGCCAGCAATCTACTATCGTGATACATTCACATAATGGAATCTAAGCAACAGTCAGAAGTAATGAATTATATTTACAAAGAGCAACAAGGAATGATCTCAAAAAAAAAAAAAAAAAAAGAAAAGAAAAAAAGAGGTTGAGTGAAAAAAGTAACATAGCATGGGATGTGTAACCCTGTAACATTTATGTAAAAATTTATAAACAACCTTTGGGCTTCCCTGGTGACTCAGATGGTAGAGTCTGCCTGCAAGGCTGAAGACCTGGGTTCAATCCCTCGGTCAGGAAGATCCCCTGGAGAAGGAAATGGCAATCCACTCTGGTATTCTTGTCTGGAAAATTCCATGGATAGAGAAGCCTGGCGGGCTACAATCCATGGGGTCGCAAAGACTAGAACGCGACTGAGCAACTAACTTTAACTTATAAACAAGCAACCATAAAACAATATTTTATCTCTTTATATGTATATTTTTACTATGTCTATCTGGATACACTTATATCCAAATAAATGTATGGCAGATGGGCAGAAAAAACACACTTTAAATATACCCAAGTGGGTGTCCATGGGAGGGTGGGGAGGGGGGAGGAGGAGGAGAAATGAGTGATGAAGGCAAAAATAAATGAAAATAAAAGAGAGGCCATACTCTGATGTCACTGATGGTGTGCCATGGTCTAAAGAGTGTTGTTAACTAACTGTGTGCATCTGAGGTCCAAATTAAAAAAAAAAAAAGGACCAATGTATTAAAGAATAAAAGTAATATATTCAATACATCCATTATAGAAAATTTGAGAAATGTAAGTGTAAAGAAGAAAACAAATACCCATAATCCCACTGCCCACATGTAACTATTCTTGTTATTTTTGTACATTTCTTTCCTGTCTTTTTTTGGTGTGAATACATAAGACATATTGACAATATTGGGATCACAGTCTATATGTAATTTACTCCACTCTTTTCCTCCTTGTTTATCCATGTATCTTGACCATGCTTCTGTTTCATTAAATAGACTTTGACAGCAGACTTTTAAATGGCTAAGTAATTGTCCACATTGTGGATATTCTATAATGTATTTAAGTATTAATCTATAAGTGAGAATTTGCTGTTGTTGCTGTTGTTGAGTCACTAGGTTGTGTCTGACTCTTTGCAACTCCACGGACTGGAGCACGCCAGGCTTCCTTGTCCTCCACTATCTCCGGAGTTTGCTCAAGTTCATGCCCATTGAGTTGGCGATGCTATCTAACCAAGTGGGAATTTAGGTCTTTTCAAATATGAGTTATTATAAGTAACACTGCAGTGAACATCTCTGTGAATCAAAGTTTATGTGAGTGTGTGATTATTTCTGTGGTTCAGATTCCTTGGATAAGAATAACTAGGTCAAAGGGCATGAACATAGATGTGTATCCAATTTTTAAGGTGTTCGGTTCATTTTTAAGTGGTGAAATGGAGAACACAGAGAGAAAATATAGAAGACATACATGTAAATCGTAATAACTTATTAAAAAGTGAGCCTTTGTGAAACCATCACCAAGGGTAAGAAATACGACACTGCCAGACCCCTTATGCCTCAGCATGGCTCATCTAAATCCCAGACTCCTACTCCCTGGTCGGGAGGAAACCACTGCCTTGATACGTACAGTAAATGTTACACTCTTTTCTTTATAGCTTTGCCATCCAAATGTACACCTGAAAGTACTGCGGTTTAATATGCTTCTGAGCACCATGTAGATGGAATCATATGTAATGTGCTCTTGTATATCTGGCTTTGCTGGCTCCATATTACATTTTAAAACTTCATCCACATGTTGCTGCATGGGGCCGTATGTAGTTCTTTCTCTGCCACAACTTCTCTTTTCTTTTCTATGAGTCTGTGTACATTTCACATTGCTGAGGACTTCCATTTGCGTGGTAGGGGAAGAAAGTCCTTTCTTTTGTAGAGGGATCTTTTATTTTTTCTTCAAGATTTCTGGGGGCTGTAAGATCTCATTGTGCCCTCATATTCCCTTGTAGAGCTGGCAGAGCAGGATTCTTAATGTCTGCATTTAACAGATGAGGAAACTGAGGCTCAGAAAAAGGAACAAAATTCCAGTTCCCAGTCTCTGCTGCCACACATTTATTTGGATATATGTGTATCCAGACAGACATAGTAAAAAACAGTGCCTGATATATAGTGAGGACTCAAAAAATAAATGGCAACAGTTGGTATTAGAACTTTCTCCCTTTCAGCAGAGGTTCCAGGAATGGAATTTGCCCAGCATATCTGGAAGGCAGGCTACAGTATAAATGGCACTTGGAGAGGGCGCGGCTGTTTGTGTTTCTGCTGGCTAAAGAGGAAACCATCAGTTTTCAGTAAAAGTTACCACTGAGATTGCCAGGTGTCTGGATTTGGACTGGGCAGCCCTATTTTTTGAGCACTGAGTCCAGGAAACAAACCAAAAAAAAAAACCCAAAAAACCCAGACATATAAATGTGTGCTCAGTGTGTCTGCTGAAAGCATTTGGCATCTCTTGCTACAGAATTTCAAGATACGCCATCCAGGTCAATCTCTTGGCTTGACTAAGTTGTAGAACTTACCTTTTATGCACCAGTCTATTTCTGAATCTTTTTCTTCACTTTTACCCCCAATCCAGGTTCATGTTAGGAATCTTAGATCTCTGCTTCATTGGAAAAGCATATGGCGAATAGCAGTCCTCTCTGGGGCATCTGCCTTTTAAGAGAGAAACTGGAAGTGGGAAATACTTATTTCAAAGAATTAGTTGACCCTAATACAAGAAGTGCAGATGTCAGGTGGCTCTACAGTTGGTTAATTTAGGAGCTCAGTGACATCAAAGATCTAGGTTCTTTCCATCTGCATTTCTGCCGTCTTCAAATGATCAACAATGTCCTTCCTCATGGTGTCAAGATGGCTGCCACACCTCCAAGCATCATGGCTTCACTCAGTTATAATAACTAATACTCAATCGAGTATCAGCAGCATCCCATGCACTTTCAAGTTATTAAGTATTTTCATCCACAAAACAACCCTGTGAGGTAGGAACTCTTATTGGTTCCATTTTACAGATAGATGCATCAAAGCTGGAAGAGACAGTCACTTGCACAGTTACACAATAGGAAGTTGTGGGGCTGGAATTTGAACCCAAGCAGCTGGTCTCTAGAGCTACAAGGTCCAAAGTCTAGAGAGAAAGGAAAGGACCAGGTCAGCAGCCAAGCTAGGATCGGAAGTGAAGGTCCTAAGCATTTCCTTCTCTCTTTCCTCTAGGCTATATTTCCAAAGCTTTCAGAAGGAATATGATTTGGCAAAGCGCTGGAACCATGAATCAACCTAATATCTATTATGTTCAGATCAGACCTTGAACCAGAGCCTTCTGGAGATATCTGCTTCTAAAAGCAAGGGTTTCTTTGGACAAGTTTTGACTTGGGGAGTTGCAGGTGGCTCCACTAAGACTAGCAGGAAGAAAATTGTGTTTTGGTCTGAAGAAATGAACCCTGGCCTGTGTGTGCAGCCCTGGGTTGGGGTGTCCAGCTGTTCTGTCCAATGCCAAGGGTGGAGACATCTCTCTCTTCGTCTCAGAAGGCTGCTCTTGGTGCTTGGAATGGGAAAAGATTCTCTGGGCAGCTAGCCTGACTTATTGAGAACTCATTTGAATCTGGGAATGATTGGCAATTTGGGACAGTCCGATAATGTGATTCTCACCTGGCTTGTTCAACTTGGGATGGAGAAAAAACCACCCCTTGGGGCTTCCCTCGGAGAAGGCAATGGCACCCCACTCCAGTACTCTTGCCTGGAAAATCCCATGGACAGAGGAGCCTGGTGGGCTGCAGTCTATGGGGTCCCAAAGAGTTGGACACGACTGAGCGACTTCACTTTCATGCATTGGAGAAGGAAATGGCCACCCACTCCAGTGTTCTTGCCTGGAGAATCCCAGGGACGGTGGAGCCTGGTGGGCTGCCGTCTATGGGGTCGCACAGAGTCGGACACGACTGAAGTGACTTAGCAGCAGCAGCAGTAGCGGGGGCGTCTCTGGTGGTTCAGTGGTAAAGAGTCCGCCTGCCAAGGCAGGAGACATGGGTTCAGTCCTTGGTCTGGGAAGATCCCACACACCGAGGAGCAACTAAGCCCATGACTATTTGTAAGGCCTCCCCAGACAGCCATTTTGCTTTTTTGCATTTCTTTTCCATGGGGATGGTCTTGATCCCTGTCTAACATTTAACAACCATTTACTTGCCTATAAGCTTTTGTACATGGGCTTTAATTTGCCTTCCCCTACTTTAATGCCTTGAGCAACATGTTCCTGACTTGCTGTGTTTCCTTCTTATGGCACTGGATAGCCACTCTCCTTGAGTTTGGTGCCGGAAGTGGGAAGCAGCAAGACAGAATGCAATTACCGATGTGTACATTCACTTTTACCTACTTCTTGGAGAAAAGACAAGCAGGAAGCCATACATGTGCATATTCCATATATTAACTGATTCTCAACTGCTGGTGGTATGCCAAACACTATGTATTACCTCAGTACATTTCACAACATCATTCTGAGGTACAAATCATCACTTTCTTTTATGGTAAGAGAAAATGAAACTCAAAGGAAAGAGGCAATTTTTCTAAAGTCACCCAGATAAGAAACAGGATTTAAATACAGGTGTGTCTGACCCTAGAATCCAGTGTAATTCCACCAAATATTTACTGCACCTTACATAACAGAAGAAAATGAGGACCAAGGAGAGGATGATTCAGACTATTGTGACAAGAGTAATTAATCACTATATCTTGAGCTTTTTGTCAGTGAAGACATAATTAGTAACATTAATAGTTCATACAGAAACAAAGTTTCTTTTTATAGGACTGAATTATAAAATGAAAATACTATTATTGCTTCTGGCATTCAGTTCTATATGAGTCAAATGTATTGTTGCAGGCTGATTTTGTGTCTGCTCTGTACCAAGTTCTATCTTCAGGGTTGAAAATAACTATGATACAGGCTAGAATCATCAGAAGGTCAAAATCTGGGAAGGAAGATATATCAATTTCTAACTCTAAAACATGACAGACAAATCATTTCTCCCTTGCTCCTATAACGAAAGTAGAATGAAAGCTCATTTTCTAATTTCTCCTATGTTTACTGTTCTTCACAGATTACCAAGTGATGACACTTTTATTCTCTCATTTACTTGTCACAGCAACCCAGGAAAATAGGTTCTACCATTGTTGTTTTACAATTGATAGGACTGAGAGCTCTGTACCAAGTTCTATCTTCAGGGTTGAAAATAACTATGATACAGGCTAGAATCATCAGAAGGTCAAAATCTGGGAAGGAAGATATATCAATTTCTAACTCTAAAACATGACAGACAAATCATTTCTCCCTTGCTCCTATAACGAAAGTAGAATGAAAGCTCATTTTCTAATTTCTCCTATGTTTACTGTTCTTCACAGATTACCAAGTGATGACACTTTTATTCTCTCATTTACTTGTCACAGCAACCCAGGAAAATAGGTTCTACCATTGTTGTTTTACAATTGATAGGACTGAGACCCTGGAAAGTGCCTAATTTACCTAAAGTCCTGGTTTGTTAGCCCTAGTTCTGTGTATCTGCCATACCTCATTTTCTTCCTTAGAAAAAGAGGCTGTCAGACAAAATAAAGAACCTATCAATCTTGTGTTGTGGATTAGGACCTTCCAAGTACTAAGAAGATTAAGGAGGAGAGTATTCTCATACAAGAGGAAGCCAAGGCTGGTAAAGACCTCTTTGGGTTCTAAAGGTAGGGCTGGGCCTTAGAGTCAAGAGAAATGCTAGTCTTAAATGCTATAAATCGGGTAAGCTATAAGGCCACAGGAACTTTACAGGTTTTATAGTGTAGCGACTACCTTCTACCACAATCCCATATTCCCTCCCCATTTTATGAATGATGACATCGAGTTTCAGAGTGGAATCTATAACTCAGGATTTCAGATCCCTCACCTGACTCAATCCCTGTCTTCCTTTTGCCCTGAGGCCTTCTTTGGTACAGCTCTGCCTGAAATCTTGCTTTTCTGGCTGGATTTCCAATTCTAACCCTCTATCCCTCCTCCTCCTATCATCATGTGCCCTTTTGTTCCTTGTGAAGTGCATAGACTTCAAGGCCATTTTGCCGTCACCAGTACTCCCTGCACTAGGGGTTACTGGTGATGTTGATACAGAAGAGAAAAAAGCAAAATTCATAATGCCTGAGCATAGTCCCACACCAGGCTCTGTGCTACACACTCTTATGTGGTTCTGCCTCAAAATCCTGTGAGGATAGGAACTACTCTCCACATTTTACAAGGCCATTTCTTGGCCCTCATGTCCTTACTTAGCAAAATGAAGAATTTGAAGTCTAAAGCCCTTAAAGGTCTTATGTTCTATGGGCCTTTGACTCAATGGCTCTATTTTAACTAAATTAATTTTCACATCTCTGTGAAAGCAGACTTGTGAAAAATACTGCCAGGAATTTGGAATATGGAATGGCAGCCTCTCTGTACTAAGTGCAAAAAGAGAGACACACACACACACACACACACACACACACACAGAGAGAGAGAGAGAGAGAGAGGCAGAGACAGAGAGAGGACTAAGAAATAGGCAGTTATTCCTTGACTTACAGAGAGCTTTTAATATGTATGGTTTCTCATTCCTTGTCCATGTGTCTGTCTATCTTTTGACAATCTGCCTGCCTTCTGTCACTGGCTCCTAGATGAAAAGATTGGGAGGGTGTAGCTATATAATACCAGACAATACAATTGACAAAAATAATCTTTGCTTTGGCAAGTTACCTCTTCTGGAAAAAATAATACTTTGATCTATTCACCAAACAATTATTGAACATTTATTATATGCCAGATATTATACTGGTAAGCAAAATTTGATCCAGCACTGAACTGTCCCTCCCCAAAGGGAAGACATTTGGCTTCTTTCAAATCTTACCAGCTGGAAATTTATGGACTCTCTGGCTCTACATTATGCCAGATATTTCAGGGAAAAGGGGAGAAGATTGTGGCTTTGGTATCACCTGGCTACTTGAGTAGTCTATGAAATAAAAGTTTTGAGAAGAACTGATAGAATTCATGAGCTCTTTGACATGCTAAAGAAAAGCTTTAAGACCAGAGAAACTCCATGAGTATAATATTGGGAAGCAATGTTTCCCTTTCATTTCTCCATCTTCCTAGGAGCACACCCATTTTTCCTGAGCTTTCCTGCTTCACCCTAACCTTTTCTCCGCTTCCTACTTGTGTAAGTTGCCTCTCACTTCCTCCCAGGAAAGGAAAATAAAACTCTAGATTAGGATTCAAATCTGCCAAGCACAGTGCTAGAGGCTTTCACATTTGCCTTTTCACTGTGTACACCAGAAGCCTGTGAGTTTTTAGTTATTTACTCTACTTGATAGATGAGGAAATGGGAATTCTTACTCAAAACCCACAAAACTAGCACACTCCAGACCCTGAAACTTATTTCTTCTGTCCTTATGACTCCTCCTTTTGTTGAGGTGATGTAAAACTGCTCCCTTACCTAGTAACGTTCTTAACTTGGCCAGGGCACAAAATAGCTTAACATACTTATCAATTCAAGTCTGTTTATTATGCAAATATTTGTGATGTATCTACTGAATAACTGCTGTTTGTGAACTACTGTGCGAGTGTACTCATTTAAGAGTATGGATTCTGGAGGAAGCCATCCTGGATTTGAATCTTGGCTCCATAAGGTACTTACTGTGTGATCATAGTGACAGCCTCAAGAGCACAGAGATAAATCAGAGAGCGTTTTGTTCTCTTGGTTTCTCAGATGAGATTGCAGCTCTGGCCTGGTACATAGTAAATGTTTAAAATGGGTTCAGTTCAGTTTAGTTCAGTTCAGACACTCAGTCATGTCCAACTCTTTGTGACCCCATGAATTGCAGCATGACAGGCCTCCCTGTCCATGACCAACTCCCAGAGTTCACCCAAACTCATGTCCATTGAGTCGGTGATGCCATCCAGCTATCTCAACCTCTGTCATCCCCTTCTCCTCCTGCACCCAATCCCTCCCAGCATCAGAGTCTTTCCAATGAGTCAGTTCTTTGCATGAGGTGGCCAAAGTATTGGAGTTTCAGTTTTAGCATCATTCCTTCCAAAGAACACCCAGGACTGATCTCCTTTGAATGGACTGCTTATATCTCCTTGCAGTCCAGGGTACTCTCAAGAGTCTTCTCCAACACCACAGTTCAAAAGCATCCATTCTTCAGTGCTCAGCCTTCTTCACAGTCTAACTCTCACATTCATACATGACCACTGGAAAAACCATAGCCTTGACTAGACGGACCTTAGTCAGCAAAGTAATGTCTCTGCTTTTGAATATGCTATCTAGGTTGATCATAACTTTCCTTCCAAAGAGTACATGTCTTTTAATTTCATGGCTGCAGTCACCATCTGCAGTGATTTTGGAGCCCGAAAAAGTAAAGTCTGATACTGTTTCCCCTGATCCCCCATCTATTTCCCATGAAGTGATGGGACCAGATGCCATGATCTTAGTTTTCTGAATGTGGAGCTTTAAGCCAACATTTTCACTCTCCTCTTTCACTTTCATCAAGAGGCTTTTTAGTTCTTCTTCCCTTTCTGCCATAAGGGTGGTGTCATCTGCATATCTGAGGTTATTGATATTTCTCCCAGAAATCTTGATTCCAGCTTGTGTTTCTTCCAGCCCAGCGTTTCTCATGATGTACTCTGCATATAAGTTAAATAAGCATCATGACAATATACAGCCTTGACGTACTCCTTTTCCTACTTGGAACTAGTCTGTTGTTCCATGTCTAGTTCTAACTGTTGCTTCCTGACCTGCATACAGGTTTCTCAAGAGGCAGGTCAGGTGGTCTGATATTCCCATCTCTTTCCAAATTTTCCACAGTTTATTGTGATCCACACAGTCAAAGCCTTTGCCATAGTCAATAAAGCAGAAATAGATTTTTTTTTTCTGGAGCTCTCTTGCTTTTTCAATGATCCAATAGATGTTGGCAATTTGATCTCTGGTTCCTCTGCCTTTTCTAAAACCAGCTTGAACATCTGGAAGTTCACAGTTCACGTATTGTTGAAGCTTGCCTTGGAGAATTTTGAGCATTACTTTACTAGCATGTGAGATGAGTGCAATTGTGCAGTAGTTTGAGCATTCTTTGGCATTGCCTTTCTTTGGGATTGGGATGAAAACTGACCTTTTCCATTCTTGTGGCCACTGATGAGTTTTCCATATATGCTGGCATATTGAGTGCAGCACTTTCACAGCATCATC
This sequence comes from Aepyceros melampus, assembly GCA_006408695.1. Classification (NCBI taxonomy): domain Eukaryota; kingdom Metazoa; phylum Chordata; class Mammalia; order Artiodactyla; family Bovidae; genus Aepyceros; species Aepyceros melampus. The sequence goes on along the minus strand of SJXQ01008345.1, from coordinate 19,562 downwards.
TTCTGGCATTTAAAATAGCTCAACTGGAATTCTGTCATCTCTGCTAGCTTTGTTCATAGTGATGCTTTCTAAGGCCCACTTGACTTCACATTCCAAGATGTCTGGCTCTAGGTGAGTGATCACACCATCGTGATTATCTTAGCTACTATTATTTTTTTATTTATTCATTTAACAAGCATTTATTGATGCCTACTTTGTAGGGGACTCCTTGGTAGCTCAGACATTAAAGAATCTGCATGCAATGGAGGAGACCCAGGTTCGATCCCTCAGTTGGGAAGATCCACTGGAGAAGGGAGTAACTACCCACTCCAGTATTCCTGCCTGGAGAACTCCATGGACAAAGAAACCCGATGGGCTACAGTCTATGGGGTCACAAAGAGTCAGACATGACTGAGCAACTAACACTTTCACTTTCACTATGTAACAGGATCTGTTTCTGTGGTTCCTGAGGAAGAAATCCACACACTCAAAAAGTGCCCTGATTGCCCTGACTTGCTAAATCCATTTCCCTAGTCATATCTTACCACTTACCACAGTCTCAATTTAGGGTACATGAGTCACTCTTAGCCAGTGACCTTAGTTGATTTATTTACCATTCAGTTCTATCAACTTCCTGTGAAGTACTTCTGTTTTCCTGTTTTCTAGCCAGAACAGAAAATAAACAGCCACTGTAGCAACTGAAATTAAATTTCAGCCATCAAATTAAAAGATGCTTACTCCTTGGAAGAAAAGTTATGACCAACCTAGATAGTACATTCAAAAGTAGAGACATTACTTTGCCAACTAAGGTCCGTCTAGTCAAGGCTACGGTTTTTCCTGTGGTCATGTATGGATGTGAGAGTTGGATTGTGAAGCAGGATGAGCGCCGAAGAATTGATGCTTTTGAACTGTGGTGTTGGAGAAGACTCTTGAGAGTCCCTTGGACTGCAAGGAGATCCAGTCAGTCCATTCTGAAGGAGATCAAGCCTGGGATTTCTTTGGAAGGAATGATGCTAAAACTGAAGTTCCAGTACTTTGGCCACCTCATGTTAAGAGTTGACTCATTGGAAAAGACCCTGATGCTGGGAGGGATTGGGGGCAGGAGAGAAGGGGACGACCGAGGACGAGATGGCTGGATGGCATCACGGACTCAATGGACATGAGTCTCAGTGAACTCCGGGAGTTGGTGATGGACAGGGAGGCCTGGTGTGCTGCAATTCATGGGGTCGCAAAGAGTCGGACACGACTGAGCGACTGAACTGAAGTGAACTGAACTGTAGCAACTGAGTACTAACTGCGGGAGTGGTGGCAA
>SJXQ01008345.1:0-18123 GCA_006408695.1 Aepyceros melampus | reverse complement strand
GCAACTCCAGACACCATTAGCTTATTAGCTTTTTTGCTGTTTTTTGCTTTACAAAAGTAATGCAAGGATTTTAATTCGTTTGGTCCAGGAAAAAGGAGGAAATGGAGTTGAAATGTATAGCTATCAGCATGTCTGAAAGACAAGCAGAGGTTGAATTTATCTGCCCTATTAAATACTCAGCTTTCCCATTTGGTGGGAAACCTTTTTCCATAAGGTGCCATGAATGCCTACCCTCTCCAACATTATACAACTGAGTTCCTTCTCACCTGGTATATTTACCTAGCTTATGTTCTATCTATTCAAGGTATTGCCAAGAAACTTAATATTTCTTAGAAATGAATTTGTATCAAAATATTAATAATAAATAAAATTATTATAATTAATTATATATATATTACTACTTACAAACATATAAATGATAAAAGATGACTCTAACCTTATCAATAGGTCTTTGAATAAGTGTTCTCCATATATAATACCTTATTATAATCATCATCATCATTAATTTTCATGTTGCCATTGAAATGGATAAGGGTTAAGGCACTTGATTTCAAGTCCTGACCCTCCTATCTTCTAACTATGGGCAAGTTATTTAACTTTTTCTGGGTCAAAGTTTATTTATAATATTTACTACCTCACACTGTTGATCTAAGTATTAAATAAGGTAATTTATATGTGTAGGTATGGGGTTTGATTCCAAACGCAATTTCGCCCCTCCTACCATCATGCTGTGGCTTCTCCTTTGCCCTTGCACATGGTATATCATTTTTTGGTAGGATCAAACTTTCTCCTGTTGATGGTTGTTCAGCAGCAAATTATAATTTTGGAACCACATACCTGCCAGAGACACTTGGAAGGCTCAAACAAAACCTGTGCACACCAGGAGACCCCACAGAGACTGAGCCAGACCTGTCTTTGAGGGTTTGAGTGTCCGAGTGTCCCTGTGGAGGTATGGGTTAACAGTGGCTTGCTGCAGGGACAGGGGCTCTGGGTGCACCAGACCTGGATGTGGCAAAAGCCCTTTGGTATAGGTCACCATTAATCCTACCATAGAGCCATGAGAACTTACACAGAACTGAGGAAACAGACTCTTGGAGGGCACAAACCAAACCTTGGGCACACCAGGATCCAGGAGAAAGGAACATTGCTCCCAGAAGAGACTGATGTAGACTTGCTTTGTGAGTGTCCAGGAGTCTCTGGCAAAGGCATGGGTTAGAGGTGGCTTGCTGTAGGGTTGGTGTTCCTGAGTGCAGCACTGCATGCACTGGACTTTATGAAGGAGGTCGCCATTATCTTCATTAACTCCATGATAGTTTGGTCTCAGATCAGAACACTGGAAGGAAACACAGCCATGCCCATAAATAGACAATTGAATTAGTTTTACTGAGCATGGCCCCACCCATCAGAATAAGACCTAGTTTCCCCCACAGTCAGTCTCTCCCATCAGAAAGCTTCCATAAGTTTCCTATACTTATCCATCAGAGGAATGAAAACCACAATCACAGAAAAATAATCAAACTTATCACATGGACCACAGCCTTGTGTAACTCAATGAAACTATGAGACATACCATGTAGGGCCACCCAAGATCGATGGGTCATGCTGGAGAGTTCTGATAAAATGTGGTCAACTGGAAAACGAAATGGCAAACCACTTCAGTACTCTTGCCTTGAGAACCCCATGAACAATATGAAAAGGCAAAAAGATATGACACTGAAAGATGAACTCCCCAAGTTGGTAGGTGCCTAATATTCTATTGGAGAAGAATGGAGAACTAACTCCAGAAAGAATGAAGAGACAGAGCCAAAGCAGAAACAATGCCCAGTTGTGGATGTGACTGGTGAATTTAATTCAGATGACCATTATATCTACTGCTGTAGGCAAGAATCCCTTAGAAGAAATGGAGTAGCCATCATAGTCAACAAAAGAGTCCATAATGCAGTACTTGGATGAAATCTGAAAAATGACAGAATGATATCTGTTCATTTCCAAGGCAAACCATTCAATACCACAGTAATCCAAGTCTATGCCCCAAACAGTAATGTGAAGAAGCTGAAGTTGAATGGTTTTATGAAGACCTATAAGACTTTCTAGAACTAACAGCCAAAAAAGATGTTCTTTTCATTTCAGGTGGCTGGAATTTAAAAGTAGGAAGTCAAGAGATACCTGGAGTCACAGGCAAATTTGGCCTTGGAGTACAAAACGAAGAGGTAAAAGGCTAACAGAATTTTGCCAAGAGAATGCACTCATCATAGCAAACACCCTCTTCCAACAACATAAGAGAAGACTCTACACATGGACATCACCAAGTGGTCAGCTCTGAAATAAAATTGATTATATTCTTTGCAACCAAAGATGGAGAAGCTCTATAGAATCAGCAAAAACAAGACCAGGAGCTGACTGTGGCTCAGATCATGAACTTCTTATTGCCAAATTCAGACTTAAATTGAAGAAAGTAGGGAAAACCTCTAGACCATTAAGGTATGACCTAAATAAAATCCCTTATGATCATACAGTGGAAGTGACAAACAGATTTAAGGAATTAGATTTGATAGAGTGCCTGAAGGACTGTGGAAAAAGTTCACGATATTGTCCAAGAGTCAGGGATCAAGACCATTGCCAAGAAAAAGAAATACAAAAAGGCAAAATGATTGTCTGAGGAGACCTTACAAATAGCTAAGAAAAGAAGAGAAGCTAAAGGCAAAGGAGAAAAGGAAAGATATACCCATTTGAATGCAGTGTTCCAAAGAATAGCAAGGATAGATAAGAAAGCCTTCCTCAGTGATCAATGCAAAGAAATAGAGGAAAACAATAGAATGGGAAAGACTAGAGATCTCGTCAAGAAAATTAGAGATACCAAGGGAATATTTCATGCAAAGATGGGCACAATAAAGGACAGAAATGGTATGGACATAACAGTAACAGGAGACATTAAGAGGAGGTGGCAAGAATACACAGAAGAATTATATAAAAATGATCTTCATGACCCACATAAGCACACTGCTGTGATCACACACCTAGAGCCAGACATCCTGGAATGAGAAGTCAAGTGGGCCTTAGGAAACACAGTATGAAAAAAGCTAGCGAAGGTGATAGAATTCCAGTTGAGCTACATCAAATCCAAAAAGTAATGCTGTGAAAGTGCCGCAGTCAATATGCCAGCAAAGTTGGAAAATTCAGCAGTGGCCACAAGACTGGAAAAGATATGTTTTCATTCCAATGCCAAATAAGGGCAGTTCCAAAGAATTTTCAAACTACTGCAGAACTGGACTCATCTCACATGCTAGTAAAGTAGTGCTCAAAATTCTCCCAGCCAGGCTTCAACAGTACATGAACTGTGAACATCTGGATATTCAAGTTGGATTTTGAAAAGGCAGAAGAACCAGAGATCAAATTGCTGATATCCAGTGGGGCACCGAAAAAGCAAGAGAGTTCTGGAAAAACATCTATTTCTGCTTTACTGACTACTCCAAAACCTTTGACTGTATGGATGAAAACAAACTGGAAAATTCTTAAAGGGATGGAAATACCAGACCACCTGACCTGCCTCCTGAGAAATCTGTATGCAGATCAAAAGCAACATTTAGAACTGGACATGGAACAACAGACTGGTTCCAAATTGGGAAAGGAGTACATCAAGGCTGTATATTGTCACCCTGCTTATTTAACTTATATGCAGAGTGCATCATGCGAAATGCTGGGCTGAATGAAGTACAGGCTGGAATCAAGATTGCCGGGACAAATATCAATAACCTCAGATATGCAGATGACACCACCCTTATGGCAGAAAGTGAAGAACTAAAGAGCCTCTTGATGAAAGTGAAAGAGGAGAGTGAAAAAGTTGGCTTAAAACTCAACATAAGAAAATGAAGATCATGGCATCCAGTCCCATCACTTCATGGCAAATAGATGGGGAAACAATGAAAACAGTGAGAGACTTTATTTTGGGGGGTTCCAAAATCACTGCAGATGGTGAGTGCAGCCATGGAATTAAAAGACCCTTGCTCCTTTGAAGAAAAATTATGACCAACCTAGACAGCATATTAAAAAGCAGAGATGTTACTTTGCTGACAAAGGTCCATCTAGCCAAGCCATGGTTTTTCCAGTAGTCATGTATGGATGTGAGAGTTGGACTATAAAGAAAGCTGAGCACAGAAGAATTGATGCTTTTGAACTGTGGTGTTGGAGAAGACTCTTGACAGTTCCTTGGACTGCAAGGAGATCCAACCAGTCAATCATAAAGGAAATCAGACCTGAATATTCATTGGAAGAGCTGATGCTGAAGCTGAACCTCCAATACTGTGGCCTCCTGATGTGAAGAACTGACTCATTAGAAAAGACCCTGATGCTGGGAAAGATTGAAGGCAAGAGGAGAAGGGGACGACAGAGAATAAGATTGTTGGATGGCATCACCCACCTGATGGACATGAGTTTGAGCAAGCTCCAGGAGCTTGTGATGGACAGGGAAGCCTACTGTGCTGCAGTCTATGAGGTCTCAAAGAGTCAGACACAACCGAGAGACTGAACTGAACCAATATGTTTATGTTGAATTCCTGGAATACAGTAGACAGCAATCTAATACACAAGTCTCTTGATTTCTTAATTCAAGTTTGTATTCCCACTCTTTGATCAACTTTTTAAAAATCAATTTTTATTGTGTAAAATGCACATACTATGAAATTTAGCATTTCAAACTTTTAAGGTTAAAAATTTAGTGCAGGAGCATTAAGTATCTGGGGTCAACTTTAAAAGACAGAAGGAAATAACAGTCATAAAGCTCAACAACCTTTTACCAAATCTATTTCCAAAGTATGTATGGCCTATGCCACACATTTAGCACAGTTTTGACACCCTCTCCAGTGTTCCTCCCAGTCCTTGATCACAACAGGAAGAATTAAAAGCAGTTTATGCAAATCCTAGTTAACATAGAATGGGAGGGAAGTCTGGAAATATGAGGGTGAATTTGAGCAAACTCCTGCACCTTACCTCTCCTTCTCTCTACCCATCTTCCATATTCTCATATCTATTATTGTAGAATTAGACTAGATGATCAGTAAAATTCCTTCTAGGTTATATATTCTTGTGGTATAAAGGAAAAGATGATAGATTCAGAATCACAGAGACCTGGATTTTTATTTAAGTCCCAGCAACCCCACTTACATAATTATATGAACTTGAGCACTGTGATTTTTAGTTTCATGTGTCAACTTGACTAGGTTATAGTGCCCCTAATATAGGGGATCCTAGTGAAGGTATGTTGTATATATGGTTAACCTCTACAAGCAGTTGATTTTACATAAAGATTACCCTCAATAATAGGTGGGTCTCATCTAATCAGTCTTCCCTGGTGGTGCAGATGGTAAAGAATCTGCCCACAGTGCAGGATACCTGAGTTAGATCCCTGGGTTGGGAAGATCCCTTGGAGAAGAGAATGGCTACTCACTCCAGTGTTCTTGCCTGGAGAATTCCATGGGCAGAGGAGCCTGGAGGACTACAGTCCATGGGGTTGCAAAGAGTCGGACACAACTAAGTGACTATTATTTCACTTCTTCATCCAGTCAGTTGAAGGCCTTAACAGCAAAAAACAAGGTTCTTTGAAGAAGCAACTCTGTGACAAGATTATAGCATCAAGTCCTGCCTGAGTTTCCAGCTTGCCAGCTTGTCCTATAAATTTTGGATCACCAACCTCCCAAACAAATGAGCCAATTCCTTAAGAGAAATCATAAATATCCCATTGGTTATGTTTCTTTGGAGAAGTCTGAATGATATTGGCACTCACATTAAAAAGCTTTTTTATTGGAGTGCTTACAGTATGCTGAGAAATGTTCTAAGCACCGGAGATCCTTGTCCTCATGGAGTTTGCAACCTACTAATCTAATTCAGAGAGGAATACAATAAATAATAGACATAACAAATAAATTATACAGTATGCTAAACTTTCTGAACCACCAGTTCCTTCTCTATAAAATTAGGGGTATTCAAAATAACAAATGTAAAAGGCCTGGAACATAGGAAGTTAGTAAGTGGTGGCCATTGTTATGGGTCCATGATTACACTATGGTTTTGAAATTTTCATTTTTAAGAGTATTTTCTGATATTTCAATTTTTCTATAGCAAACATTTCCTAGATGACAGTGACAGAATTTAATTTATAAATAACAATAACAACTGAATTTGGAGTCAAAGGACTGACTTTGAGTCTCAACTCTATTAATAATTATGTGATCTTCATCTAGTCAGCTAAAGCCTCTCTGAGCCTCCTTTTTTTCTGTCTACAGAAAAGAGATAACAATATTCCCTCATTAGGGTTTCAGAAAGAGTAAATAATATTATAAATGTCAGTGTTTATGACTCAAGAACAAGAATGATGGAATAATGTGCTCAGAAATCTCTCTATTAACTAAACATTTAGCTAATTAGGGGAGTTTATTTCCTGCCCCTCCTCATACCCTCTTCCACTGTATTTCTCATTAAAAGGATACTTCTGTATTAGTTAATTATCAACTCAGGCTTAGTTTCTGTTCTGAGGTCAATCAAAGCAACCATGGTTAAGAACTGGTTCTAATTCATAACTAACAATTGGTCATTAATCTCAGATAAAGCTTGTTTATGACATCTATGAGCATGACATTCAGTGGACCAGGGATGGCAAAACTGAAAAGCTTTTTTCCAAATCTCTTACAAAAGCCATTCTCTGCCCTGACTTCCCAGTTGCCCGTACCCCTCATACTTATACATTTTCTCCCTATACATTCCCAGAGTAGTTCATTCAAGGAGATTCTGAGTCAAAGGAATGGTACATGGAACATAGGCTGCTGGATAAAGGAGAAGAGCTAGAGAACTTCTTTTTGAAGCATACATTTTGTGGGGTTAATGGGAATCTGTTTGTTCATTGAAAAAAAAAATAGAACAAGCATAATCATGGAACTACTGAGGATTGAGAGTGAAGATTTCAATCCTAACAGATCTACAACAGCTGCAAGGAGCTCAGTGGTTGAGGGTGGCTTTTATTGGCCTTCATCTAGGCAGTGTGGATATATTAAATATACCTTAATTTATTTTCCTGTTATTCTTTAAGCTAAGTGAAACTGAGCCAATTTATCTTGTGTGGTACATAGGGACCCAAAGGCTATGAATCTTTTTAGCTATGTGTGAATTGAAATAAGGTTGGGCCTTTGCCCAAAAGATAAATATATAAGGTACACCAGAGTTATTTTAGTAATTTTTTTGCTTTGGAACAGTTCTCCTGAAATTATGCTATATGGATATTCCCAGGGATTTGGAAAGTTCTAAGAACAATATTGAGCCATTTACCTTCCAATCTCTGGTAGGACTTCTCCCATTACCTTTGCTTAAGAAAGACAACAAAATTCTCTTTCATATGCTCTAAACCATCATCTACTACCCCAAACCCAATTTCACACATGTATTACTAAACAGATGCATGAAGTTCCATCCTTCTTCCCATTTTTTGACCTCCTGAATAATTAGGTGGTCTGGTTTGATCCCAGTCATTCCTTCCTCGCCTTATTTTCTCCATGCCATTGCTTCAGATCTATGCAATTTTCCACCAATGCTGACATTCCCCAGGGAAGGCAATAGGTTTGGATCCTACAATTCAAGTTTCCTGTTTATTTTCCCAAGAGTGAAAAATGTGGGTTTGCTTTTTCCTTTACTTGTTTACCATAAAGTGAGCACATCTCCAAAATACAGACATATATTTTATTTTCTTAGATCTAATATTCCCTTGAAATTAATAGGTGTCTTGTATTGTGTGAGGAGATTTGGGTTTCTCTTTTTGATGATTAACCCTTGATGTCTACAGAATTAATATAATGATTCTATTGTACATTTTTCCTTTAATGGCTACTAGTTGGGAGGAAGTTGCCCTGTGATAAGGGAATACAATTATTCTTACCATTTTACCGATCAATTTCATCCCTTCTGCCTGCATAAGAAAGGAAGACAGTTTGTTTTGTTGATTTCAGACAGGAAGGCCATGGTAATCTTCATATCCAGAATATATTTAACTATTTACAATCCTACATTCAAACCATATGTGACCACAGTCACTAGAGCCCAAAATTTCATGAGGATTTCATAGCCTATCAAGTGAAGGCCATGTGTTCTGTGGCATTCAAAACGCAGAACGAGTGTCAGGGAATGACAATACACTAGCCAGAAAGAGAGGCTCTAGAAGACAACCTAGACAGAGAGAGTAGATATTATTCAACTACAAATATTTATTGAATACTTACTAATAAGACACAGAAGGAACAAAATAGACAATATCTGCCTTTTTGGAACTCACATGCCAGAGGAAGAAAGACAATAAGTAGCAAAGCTAATAAATAAGTAAATTGTATCTTATATTTGAAGATGATAAATTATATGGAAAATAGAAAAGTTAAAACAAGGTAAAGTGCATCAGGAGTGCTGGATATGGAGACAGTTTGAAGTATTAAATACAGTGGTCAGGTTTCTTTTGAGAAAATATTTGAAGAAGGGAAAGGAGTAAGCCATAAAGCTATTTGGGAAAAGTACAGTTCAGGTATTGATAGAAACAGCTTTTAAGGGCAAGTTAGAAATTTGCGTGTGGTGGTTATGAAATAGTAAGCAGGCAAGCGTGACTGAAGTGGTGAGACTGAGGGAAAGAATGGTGGAAGAATGAGGAAGAGAAGTAACAAAAGAAAAGGGAAGTGGATTTTGACTTTTATTATGAGTGGGACAAGAGCCTTTGCAAACCTTTGAACAGAGAGCCACTCTTACCTAGATTCACCACTGAAGCACTGTGTGGCCATAGGTGAGAGACTGTCTCATAAACAAGACTCAGTTTCTTCATTTTAGTAATCAATATGTGACAAAATGAGTTATTTTCTAGCCTTTCCAAGCCCAGGAAACTTGTCTTATAATAGATGCTCCTCATACTATCCTCCCACCTCATGTAATGAAATATTATGCTGCCATTAACAGTATTGGAGTGTGTCTGTCAAACAAAACCTTTAGTGGAAGTCTAACATAGTAGAGCTGATCTGACTAAAGCAAGCTAGGATGGAAGGGAGAGGTAAAATGAAACATCACTTGCCCTTCATTCCAGACATACACTTTGGAGTGTTTCTCTAAAACAATAAGTACAGTTTTAAATGTTGTCCCATATCTATGGCTTTCAAAATGTGTTTCTTAAAGAGTGATATGCAAAGAGGTATTTTAAAAGCTTTGCAAATACTTGCTCTGGGATTCCTTTTTTAAAATATGGTTTCAGCTTTAATAAGAACATAAACAAATGACCTACACTGACAATAAATGAATTATAAAAAAATAATAAAATAATTATATGATCATTCATTTTGCTCATCAAAACAGCTTCATACTTGCTGATTGATTTTATAAGTAAACTTTATAAACTTGAAATTTCAAAATACTTTTGTACTAATAAAATACTACTTTTATATTTTCACATATATGTTGAAGTTCTTTGTAAAATTATTTGGGGGAAAAAAAAAGAGTTTCATTAGTAACCACCTTCAAAACAACAACAAACCCAAACTTGAAAATTTATTCAGTTCAGTTCAGTTCAGTCACTCAGTCGTGTCTGAATCTTTGCAACCCCATGAATCGCAGCTCGCCAGGCCTCCCTGTCCATCACCAACTCCCGGAGTTCACTCAGGCTCACGTCCATCGAGTCAGTGATGCCATCCAGCCATCTCATCCTCGGTCGTCACCTTCTCTTCCTGCCCCCAATCCCTCCCAGCATCAAAGTCTTTTCCAATGAGTCAACTCTTCACATTAGGTGGCCAAACTACTGGAGATTCAGCTTCAGCATCATTCCTTCCAAAGAAATCCCAGGGTTGATCTCCTTCAGAATGGACTGGTTGGATCTCCTTGCAGTCCAAGGGACTCTCAAGAGTCTTCTCCAACGCCACAGTTCAAAAGCATCAATTCTTCGGTGCTCAGTCTTCTTCACAGTCCAACTCTCATATCCAAACATGACTACTGGAAAAACCATAGCCTTGACTAGACAGACCTTAGTCGGCAAAGTAATGTCTCTGCTTTTGAATATACTATCTAGGTTGGTCATAACTTTTCTTAGAAGAAGTAAGCATTTTTTAATTTCATGGCTGCAATCACCATCTGCAGTGATTTTGGAACCCCCAAAATAAAGTTTGACACTGTTTCCACTGTTCCCCCATCTATTTCCCTTGAAGTGATGGAACCAGATGCATGATCTTCATTTTCTGAATGTTGAGCTTTAAGCCATTTTTTTCACTCTCCTGTTTCACTTTCGTCAAGAGGCTTTGTAGTTCCTCTTCACTTTCTGCCATAAGGGTGGTGTCATCTGCATATCTGAGGTTACTGATATTTCTCCTGGCAATCTTGATTCCAGCTTGTGTTTCTTCCAGTCCAGCGTTTCTCATGATGTACTCTGCATATCATTTAAATAAGCAGGGTGACAATATACAGTCTTGATGTGCTCCTTTTCCTATTTGGAACCAGTCTATTGTTCCATGTCCAGTTCTAACCATTGCTTCCTGATCTGCATACAGATTTCTCAAGAAGCAGGTCAGGTGTTTGGGTATTCCCACCTCTTTCAGAATTTTCCACAGTTTATTATGATCCACACAGTCAAAGTCTTTGGCATAGTCAACAAAGCAGAAATAGATGTTTTCTGGAACTCTCTTGCTTTTTCCATGATCTAGCAGATGTTAGCAATTTGATCTCTGATTCCTCTGCCTTTTCTAAAACCAGCTTGAACGTCAGGAAGTTCATGGTTCACGTATTGCTGAAACCTGGCTTGGAAAATTTTGAGCATTACTTTACTAGTGTGTGAGATGAGTGCAATTGTGCAGTAGTTTGAGCACTCTTTGGCATTGCCTTTCTTTGGGATTGAAATGAAAGCTGACCTTTTCCAGTCCTGTGGCCACTGCTGAGTTTTCCTTATTTGCTGGCATATTAAGTGCAACACTTTCACAGCATCTTTCAGGATTTGAAGTAGCTCAAGTGGAATTCCATCACCTCCACTAGCTTTGTTCATAATGATGCTTTACGTGACTTCACATTCCAGGATGTCTGGCTCTAGATAAGCGATCACACCATCGTGATTATCTTGGTTGTGAAGATTTTTTTTTTTTTTTGTACAGTTCTTCTGTGTATTCTTACCACCTCTTCTTAAAATCTTCTGCTTCTGTTAGGTCCATACCATTTTTGTCCTTTATCAGGCCCATCTTTGCATGAAATGTTCCCTGGTATCTCTAATTTTCTTGAAGAGATCTCTGGTCTTTCCCATTTTGTTCTTTTCCTTTATTTCTTTGCATTGATCACGGAAGAAGGCTTTCTTTTCTCTTCTTGCTATTCTCTGCAACTATGCATTCAGACGCTTATATCTTTCTTTTTCTCCTTTGCTTTTTGCCTCTCTTTTTTTTCACAGCTATTTGTAAGGCCTCCCCAGACAGGCATTTTGCTTTTTTGCATTTCTTTTCCATGAGAATGGTCTTGATCCCTTTCTCCTGTACAATGTCACGGACCTCATTCCATAGTTCATCAGGCACTCTATCTATCAGATCTAGACCCTTAAATCTATTTCTCACTTCCACTGTATAATCATAAGGGATTTGATTTAGGTCATACCTGAATGGTCTAGCGGTTTTCCCTGCTTTCTTCAATTGCAGTCTGAATTTGGCAATAAGGAGTTCATGATCTGAGCCACAGTCAGCTCCCGGTCTTGTCTTTGTTGACTGTATAGAGCTTCTCCATCTTTGGCTGCAGAGAATATAATCAATCTGATTTCGGTGTTGACCATCTTGTGATGTCCATATGTAGAGTCTTCTCTTGTGTTGTTGGAAGAGGGTGTTTGCTATGACCAGTGCATTTTCTTGGCAAAGCTCTATTAGTCTTTGCCCTGATTCATTCCTTATTCCAAGGCCAAATTTGCCTGTTACTCTAGGTGTTTCTTGACTTCCTACTTTTGCATTCCAGTCCCCTATAATGAAAAGGACATCTTTTTGGAGTGTTAGTTCTAAAAGGTCTTGTAGGTCTTCTTAGAACCTTTCAACTTCAGCTTCTTCAGCATTACTGGTTGGGGCATAGACTTGGATTACTGTGATATTGAATGGTTGGCCTTGGAGACGAACAGAGATCATTCTGTCCTTTTTGAGATTGCATCTAAGTACGGCATTTCGGACTCTTTTGTTGACCATGATGGCTACTACTCCATTTCTTCTGAAGGATTCTTGCCCACAGTATACAATTTCTTAATGGTAACGTTCACTCTAATAACAAAAGTAACAGCAGCAATGATAAAATCTAACTTTTACTGTGCTGGGCAATGGGCTCAGTTATTTATATCTCTCAAAACAAGTAATCACCAGACATTTTTAAACCTACCAAGTGAATTGGTGCAAATGAGATGCAAATAATATGTGAACAACTCCAAATTGGTACTTGTGCCCAAAGATTGTAAAGGTTTCCTTGTTCTTATCCTACCAGACATCCCATATAGCAGAATGCCTGCAGAAAGGACAACAGCTTCTGCAATGGACATCTTTGCTTTATCTCTCCTCTATGTTGACAGTTATCTACAGTCATTGAACACCAGCCCAGATAGAGATAAACATTTTTTCCCACATAAAGTCCCTTAATTTATGAGCTTGACAAACATCCTTTCCTTTCACCAGCTCATTTCTATGGAATTCACTGCTTGCTATCAGATTGCAGCCATCTCCTCGTGCCTCCCTGCCTGCCAATCTGACTGCTTCTGCAACTTCCCCATGTGGGGAGCTCTGGGTCATGGAAGTAAATGAGCCAGACTGACTGCTCCTGGGAGTCAGGGATCAACTATTTCTGGAAGAGAGGCAATGAGGCAGGCTAAGAAGTGGGAAGGTAAATTGTGGTTGGTTCCAGTGACTGCTAGAGACCCCCAGGAGCCTCCAACATGGCGATCATTTCTGCCTAAATACCCCTTTAGCAGGCATGCCCACTGACGACTTCCCAGCTCAGAGCAAGAGCCAAGGGTCCTACACTATCTATTCCCCAAATATACCAGACATGTTCCCAAATCAGTGCTAGATTCCCTCCCCAGATACCCTGATGGCTCATTACCTCACTTCCTTCAGATATTTGCTCACTTCCTTCTTTCCAGTTGATGGTTTCTGTTTGATCACTATACTAGAAATTGAAACATGCCACCTCCACTAGCATTTCTTTATTTATTTTAAATTAATTGTATTATTTTAATTTGAGGCTACTTATTTTACAATATTGTGGTGGTTTTTACCATGCTGCTGCTGCTGTGCTAAGTTGCTTCAGTCGTGTCTGACTCTGCATATATCAACATGAATCTGCCACTGGTATACATGTGTTCCTTTATCCTGAATCCCCCTCTCACATCCTTCCCCACCCAATCCCTCTGGGTTGTACCAGAGCACTGGCCTTGAGTGACCTGCTTCATGCATTGAACTGGCACTGGTCATCTATTTTGCGTATGGTATAATATACATGTTTCAATGCTATTCTCTGAAATCATCACACCTTCACCTTCTCCCACAGAGTCCAAAAATCTGTTCTTTACAACTATGTCTCCTTTTCTGTCTTGCATATAAGGTCATCATTAACATCTTTCTAAATTCCATATATATGCATTATTATAATGTATTTGGTGTTTCTCTTTCTTACTTCATATAATAGACTTTAGTTTCATCCACCTCATTAGAACTGACTCAAATGTGTTCATTTTTATAGTTGAGTAATATTCTATTGTATATATGTATCACAACATTCTCTGCCTATGGACATCAAGGTTGCTTCCATGTCCTACCTATTGTAAACAGTCCTGCAACGAACACTGGAGTAGATATGTCTCTTTCAATTCTGGTTTCCTTGGTGTGTGTGCCCAGCACTGGGAATGCAGGGCCTTATTGCAGTCCTATTTCAGTTTTTAAAGGAATCCCCACACTGTTCTCCATAGTGGCTTTACCAGTTTGCATTCCGACCAACAGTGAATAAGGATTCCTTCTTCACCACACCCTTTCCAGCACTTACTGTTTGTAGACATTTTGATGGCATGAGATGGTACCTCCTTCTGGTTTTGATTTCCATCTCTATGATAATGAGTGATGTTCAGCATCTTTTCACATATTTGTTAGCCATTTGCATGTCTTCTTTGGAAAAAAATTCCCTATCTCTTCCTCTTTTGCTTGGTTTGGTGGGCATTTGTCCTGTTCCTTGACCTGCTGGGCATTCCTCTGTCTCTTCATCTTGGTTTTATTGCTGTGTTTAGCCTGACCTTTCTGTATTCTGGGAATTTGTGGAATTACTTAATTTTTGGGTTCCCTTGCTGTGGGTGGGGTTGTATCAGTGGCTTGTCTAGGTTTCTTGGTTAGGGAAGCTTTTGTCAGAGTTCTGTTGGGTATGGCTGGATTTCTTCTCTCTGGAGTGCAATTTTTTGTTTGTTTGTTTGTTTGTTTGTTTTTGAGTGGCTGTTGGTGTTGGTCGTTAATAATTCCTGTGACTTTTTTTTTTTTCTTGTTCTTCTTCTTTTCTCCGGGGCTGCGATTGCCACATTCCAGCCCTTACAGCTCTGGCTGCCTGTCGCCTGCGGGAGATGGTCTGCAGCTGGCTATTTCTGTTCCGTCCTTTGTTCTGTGTGCGGTCCTGGCGGTGTCTTATGTTCGGGCTTTTCACGTGGTAACTGTCCCACAGTCTGGTGTACTAGCCCAAGTTAGTTCACTCTGGTTCTGGCCAATTCTTAAGAAGCGCTGCTGCCCGCGCCTCCCGCGCCTCCTTGCCCAGCCCCCACTTGCTAGTGGCAGATGCAGGCGTCTGCTCTGCTTCTCCACTGGGGGAGTTACCATTTGGCTTGTAACCTGTTGGTCTTAATCACCATTTATTTTTCTTCCATGTTATGTGCTTCCAAGACTTGCCACAGATTCGGCAGTGAGAGTGTTTCCCGGCGTTTGGAAATTTCTCTCTTTTTAAAACTCTCTTCCCGGGACAGGACTCCCTTCCTGGGATGGAGCTCCCTCCCTACCTTCTTTGTTTCTTTTTTCATCTTTTGTGTTTTTCCTACCTGTTTTTGAAGACAATGTTTTGCTTTTCGGGATGCCTGATGTCCTCTGCTCGCATTCAGAAGTTGCCCTGTAGAATTTACTCAGCGTTGATATGTTCTTTTAATGAATTTGTGCGGGAGAAAGTGGTCTCTCTGTCCTATTCCTCCACCATCTTAGGCGCCCCCCCCCCCCGGTGGCCTACCGTCTATGGGGTCGCACAGAGTCAGACATGACTGAAGCATATGAAATATGAAATATAAAACTATATTATAATATAAAAAAAAGCTTTGACAAAATTCAACAATGGTTTATGATTAAAGTAAAAAAAAAAACTTCAAAAAATGAACATAGAAGTAACATACCTCAACATAATAAAAATCATATACAACAAACCCACAGAAAACCGTGTTCTCAATGGTGAAAAACTGAAAGCATTCCCTCTAAGATCAGGAACAAGACAAGTATGCGCACTCTTGTCACCTTTACTCAACATAGTTTTTGAAGTCCTAGCTATGGCATGCAGAGAAAAACAAATAAAAGGAATCCCCATTGGAAAGAGGAAGTAAAACACTCACTGTGTGCAGATGACATGATACTATATATAGAAAACCTTAAAGATATTATAAAAATATTAGAGCTAATCCATGAATTTAGCAATGTTACAGGATACAAAATCAATACACAGAAATAATCTGCATTCCTATACACTAACAATGAAAAATCATAAGGAAAAATTAAGGAAAGAATCCCACTCACATTGAAACAAAATGAATAAAATACCTAGGAATAAACTTACCTATGTAGACAAAAGACCTGTATACAGAGAACTATAAGTCACTGATGAAAACAATCAAAGATGATATGAACAGATGGAGAGATATTCCATGTTCCTGGGTTGGAAGAATCAATATTGTGAAAATGACTATTCTGCCAAATGCAATCCACAGATTCAATGCAATCCCTAACAAATCACTAATGGCATTTTTCTCAGAACTAGGACAAAATAATTCACAATTCATATGGAAACACAGAAGATTTTGAATAACCAAAGCAACCTTATGAAAGAATTGAGCTGGAGGAATCAACCTTTCTAACTTCAGACTATACTACAAAGCTACAGTTTTGGAAACAGTATTGTACTGATGCAAAAAATGAAAAAACTATATAGACCAATGGAAGAAGATAGGAAGCCCAGAGAAAAACCTACATACCTATGAGCACCTTATCTTTGACAAAGGAGGCAAGAATATAAAATGGGTGAAAGATAGTCTGTTCAATATGTAGTGCTGGGGGAACTGGACAGCTGCATGTAAATAATGAAATTATAATACTTCCTAACACCATATTCAAAGATAAACTCAAAGTGGATTAAACACCTAAATGTATGACCAAAAGCTACAAATCTCTTAGCAGCAAACACAGGCAGAACACTGTATGACATAAATCACTGCAATATCCTCTATGACTCATTTCCTAGGGTAATGAAAATTAAAAAGTAAAATAAACAAGTGGGACCTAATTAAACTTAAAAGTTTTTACACAGCAAAGGAAAACTATAAACAAGGTGAAAAGACAACCCTCAGAATGGGAGAAAATAATACCAAATTAAACAACTGACAAAGGATTAATTTCTGAAATATACAAGCAGCTCACACAACTCAATACCAAGAAAACAAACAGCCCAATTAAAAAATGGGCAAAATATCTAAACAAACATTTCTCCAAAGAAGATATACAGATGGTTAATAAACAGATGAAAGGATGCTCAATGTCACTCATAATTAGAGAAATGCAAATCAACACTACAATGAGATATCACATCACTTCAGTCACAATGGGTATCATCAAAAATCTACAAACAATAAAGGCTAGAGAGTGTGTGGAGAAAAAGGAAACTTCTTGCATTATTTGTGATTATGTACATTGGTATAGCCACTATGGAAGACAATATGGAGATTCCTTAAAAAACTAGGAATAAAACTACCATGTGACCCAGCAATCCCAAAACTATGTATATACCCTAAGGAAATCAAAATTGAAAAAGACACATTTACCTCAATGTTCATTGCAGCACTATTTACAATAGCGAAGACATGAAAGCAATCTCAATATCCATTAACAGGAGGATAGATAAAGAAGCTGTAGTATATATACATACACAATGCAATATTACTCAGCCATAAAAATGAATGTAATAAAGTCAGTTCTAATGATGTAGATGAACTAGAGCCTATTATGGAGAGTAAAGGAAGTCAGAAAGAGAAAAACAAATATTATATATTAACACATTTATATGGAATCCAGGAAGATGGTAACGATGAATTTATTTGCAGGCAGACATAAAGAAAGGACTTATGGACATGGTGGAGATGGGAAGAAGGAGAGGGTAGGATGAATGGAGAGAGTTGCATGGAAACACATACATTACAATATGTAAAAAAATTTAGCCGGTGAGAATTTATTTTTATGCCACTGGGAACTCAAACTGGGGCTCTGTAACAACCTAGAGGTGTGGGATGGAGTGGCAGGGCATTTCAAGAGGGAAGAGACATATGTATTCTTATGGCTAATTCATGTTGATATATGGCAGAAACCAACACAAAATTTTAAACCAGTTATCCCTCACTTAAAAATAAAATTAACAAAGATCAAACAGAAAGAGCAAATATTAAAAGCAGCAAGGGAAAAACAACAAATAACAAATAACACACAAGGGGATTCCCATAAGGATAACAGCTGATCTTTCAATAGAAATTCTTCAGGCCAGGGGGGAATGGCAAGATATACTTAAAGTAATGAAAGAAAACAACCTACAGCCCAGATTATTGTACCCAGCAAGGATCTCATTCAAATATGAAAGGGAAATCAAAAGCTTTGCAGACAAACAAAGGCAGAGAGAATTCAGCACCACCAAATCAGCTCTCCAACAAATGCTAAAGGATCTTCTCTAGACAGGAAACACAAAAAGGGTGTATAAACCCGACCCCAAAACAATAAAGTAAATGGCAACGGGATCATACTTATCAATAATTACCTTAAACGTAAATGGGTTAAAGGCCCCAACCAAAAGACAAAGACTGGC
>SJXQ01008344.1:2076-36853 GCA_006408695.1 Aepyceros melampus | reverse complement strand
AAAGAAAAACACCAATACAGTATACTAATGCATATATATGGAATTTAGAAAGACGGTAATGATAACCCTGTATGTGAGACAGCAAAAGAAACACAGATCTATTGAACATTCTTTTGGACTCTGTGGGAGAAGGCGAGGGTGAGTTGATCTGAGAGAATAGCACTGAAACATGTATATTATCATATGTGAAACAGATTGCCAGTCCAGGTTCGATGCATGAGACAGGGTGCTCAGAGCTGGTGCACTGGGATGATCCAGAGGGATGGGATAGAGAGGGAGGTGGGAGGGGGGCTCAGGATGGGGAACACATGTACACCCATGGCTGGTTCATGTCAAAGTATGGCAAAAACCACTATAATTTTGTAAAGTAATTAGCCTCCAATTAAAATAAATAAAAAAAACACAGCTGTTTAACTTTAAATTTAAGGTAATAAAAGGTAAGTATATACACGTTCTCAGGTTTGTGATAGAATTAAAAGAACAACAATTAAACTAACTCAACTTTAACCAGGATATTTCACCCTTTGCATTATTAATTATCAATACTGGGTAATTCTTTGTTATGAGGGTCTGTCTTGTGCTGTAGGATGTTTAGCAGCATCCCTGGCTTTTATCCATCATGTACTAGTACCACTCCTGCCTCCACTGTGACAATGAAAAATGTCTCCAGACATTGCCGTATGTCCAATGGGGGGCAGAGTATTGCCCAGTTGAGAATCGCTGGCTTAAAAGGTAAAGAAAGAGGCCATCCCATGGATAACAATGTGTAATAACGTGTTTATATATCTCTCAGTAATGGTCATTTAGTCAGCTGAGATTTGCCTGTTGTTTTTTGTTGCTATTGTTGTTACAAATAAACCTGCAGTGAACATACTTTCTTTGTATAATTGGGCAGATATCTCTGCATGGCAAATTTCTAAAAGGGAAGTTGCTGGGTTAAAGGATTGTGGTGTTCTCAAAATGACTTCTAAGGCAATTGAATAGTTTTTACCTTTACTTACTTTATTAAAATATTTCTTTTTAGTTGCCTCAATTTTTACACTTTAATATATGAAATCATGGGATTTGGAGGTAGTATACATTTTCTAACATACATTAAAATAAATGCATAAATATGAAAATAAAAATTGTAATACACAGCCAAAAATAATTTTTTATATTAAATACTAGGAAACAACACTCTAGTCTATCTCCTTCATTTTAGAGACATGGTAAAGCTCTCCAAGTTTATACTGATCTGTAGGCGATACTCTTTGTGTTCTTACGTTAGTCAACTAGTTGCTTTTGTTCAAATCAAACTTCTCCATTTCTTCCACATGAGAATCATGAAAAATTTGGTCAAATGCTTTGCTAAACCCAAAGCCCTTCACATCTGTGATCTTGCCTTCATTTAGTGGAGTGCTGTAGAATATGGGAGGGGCTGTTTGCTGCGGAATTTCTTCAGCAGGTCAACTAAAAGACATTTGTACGTGTCTTTTCTCATTTCATGAGAACAGGCTAAGCACTGGGAAGGAGTATTCTCTAAGTACCTGGTGGGTGTGTAAAAAGACAAAGCAGTGGTTGTCTTTTGACAGCAAGAACTCAAGGAGGAGGGTCGGGAGTGACCGGAGCGACACGGCACTCTGGTTTTCAACATAGCTCAGCATTTCACTGTTCATCGTCTCCTACACACAGAGCTTTAGTTGCCCACTCTTTGGCACAGTCACCCCTGAATGAAGCAAGGGTCACTCCTGGGCATCCATTGTTATATCTTGCCATTCTTCTCAGCATCATCAGTCACTTTTGAAGGTATGGGACAGGCAGGTCTGGGATAGGAGTCCAGAGCACTGACCCAGGTGCAGATGAAGGAGGTCCAGCTGACCAACAGATTTGTCTCTGTGATGGGCACAGCATTAACAACCAGCCCCCTTGGCAGGAGTCTGGGTGGAAGAGAACAAACCTTGTGGGAAATCTCAGTGATGCAGAGTCTGGGTGGCAGGAGGTGGGGTGAGAGAAGACCCAGAAGCAGAGAGAAGCAAGCATTCACATCAGGGGGGTCTTAAAAGCAGGCAGTTAAGCCCCAGGAGCTTGGCAAGAATGAGTCAGGACCCAGGCCCTAGAAACCAAGTGAGGTACCTACAGTTTATAAGTCAGGAAGAGAAATCAAAGCAGAGACCTAGAAACAAGACTTAGGGCACAAGGGCTAGGAACTGGGAAGCAAATAAGAGATTGGTCATTAAGAGTTATAAACCACACTAGGGGCCATGTAACCAATGGTGTGAGTTGTTGCCAAACATGATCCAGTGTTGCATTCAGGAATCTCTTGATTCAGGTTCACATTAACCCAAGGTATGGAAGGTGGCATTGGGCATGCAGGTGGACCTAATGATATTACAGAGCAGGTAATGGATCTCAAGGTTTTCTGGAAACAAAACTCATGTATCTCCCACTGCACTTAATCCAAGAGACTAAGATAGAGACATGCTTTAGCTCTGGGAGATGTGATCCATGTGTTCACCAGATTAGAGGTTACTTGAACAGAAACTGTTTCTTGATCAGCACATACCTAGGGTGTCTATCAGGGCTAGTGTGTATGCACTTAGTCGAGTCTGACTCTTTGTGACCCATGGACTGTAGCCCTCCAGGCTCCTCTGTCCATGGGATTCTCCAGGCAAGAAATACTGGAGTGGGTTGCCATTTCTTCCTCCAGGGGATCTTCCTGATCCAGGGATCAAACCCTCATCTCTTTCATCTCCTGAATTGGCAGATGGATTCTTTATGACTTGCACTATGTGGGAAGCCCATTAGGGCCTGGCCTATGCTCAATAAAAGATTCATTGAATATGTAAAGGAAGACAAAGAGAGATGAACAAATGGAGACACAGCCTCTGCTGGGTAGAGTATTCCCTCAGGCTTTCCCAGATTTCAGTGAAATATTCTCACCCTAAACATTCTATACCACTTATTGTTTTTGTTCCATGATACCAAGCAACCTGCTGATACAAGTTACACTTTCTTGGTCTTCATACTATAAATGAAGCAAATTAAACTACTAGTCATTGTTATTTCCTAGTGGCATTTATTATATGACATCTGATTAATCCCTCCATTGTGTGTGGATTAAGTGAGCAATATGAATCTCTAAGAAGACAGGTGTATTGGATACACAGATAAAAAATTTCTGTCCCTGTGATGGAGGGTCACACTCTGGAATATGGGACCCACTCAAGGTTTGAGAACCTTGGTAGCAGAAAAGAAAACTGGTGGATCATGAAAACATTTGCTTATATACTTATTTTATTTATCCTTCATATTATTATTGTGTTTTTAAAAAATTGACTCTTGGGTGTCCAGAACTGCATTCATTATATTTCTTAGGTTTATGATACCTCTCATGACAGTGTCACCATTGGCTCATATATTGACTCAAACATTACTGACTCATTCAAAAATTCAGATTTTTGTCTTCTCTTGAGAAACTGAAGAATCCTCCAAAGTACTGGTTCTATTTCACTGCAAAGCAAACATAAGTGGCTACTCAGAGTGCTGTCCCTTTTAATATTGATCTTTGATATCTCCCAACTGAAAGACATGTTAGCTGAAGTGTATCACTGGGCTTGCATTGTTATTCTTTTTTGTAAACTTTTCATTTTATACTGGAGTATAGCTGATTAACAATGTTGTGATAGTTTCAAGTGCATAGTAAAGGGATTCAGCCATACATATCATGTATCCATTGTTCCCTAAATGCCCTTCCTATCTAGGCTGTCACATAACATTGAGCAGAGTTCCCTGTGCTATACAGTAGGAGCACTGTTATTCTTCTAATCAACTGGAGAGTGAGCTATTCTATTGTGTCCACTTCACCAATCTACATTACCTGCCTGTCAGCATTTGAGTTTGAGAACCTTGCTCTGGGGGCAAACTCTTGTGGCATCTCTAATAACTGCTATCTTTCACTGAGCCCTTGTTGTTGTTCAGTTGCTCTGTTATGTCTGACTCTTTGTGACCCCATGGACTGCAAGACACCAAGCTTCCTTGTCCTTCACTGTGTCCTGGAGTTTGCTCAAACTTATGTCCATTGAGTTGGTGAGGCCATCCAACCATCTATCTTCTTTCACACTCTTCTCCTCCTGCCCTCAACTTTCCCAGCATCAAGGTCTTTTCCAATGAGTAGGATCTTTGCATCAGGTGGCAAAAGTATTGGAGCTTCAGCTTCAGCATTAGTCCTTCCACTGAATATTCAGGGTTGATTTCCCTTAGGAGTGACTGGTTGGATCTCCTTGCAGTCCAAGGGACTCTCAAGAGTCTTCTCCAACACCACAGTTCAAAGCACTGAACTAAGTTTTTCACATGCTATGTCTTTAATCAGTATAAAATGCTATGAGGTAAGTTCAAGTGTTATCTCCATTTTACAAGTGTAGAAACTAAAGTCAAAGAACCAAGTAACTGGCCCTAGATGCTAAAATTTCTAATTTTTGACACTGCGATTCAAACTTTCCCTTTCCTGAGTCCATAGTTGGGAATTTTTAGCTTTACATTACATAATTTTCCTAACCACTAATATAACAATAGAATCACTGCTGCCCTTCAGTGTTTCTTCCTTGTACTCAGTCCATGTGGGGCTGAGTTCCAGGAAGAGGGGCTGAGCACGCCCTGCCCTCACCAGGGCCGGCTGTGGACACCTCCTCTGTGCCAGTGTCAGAGGGAGTTGTTGCTTTGTTGGATCTCAGAGCCACGGTTCTGCGGGGTGGGAGAACAGAAGACACTGGGGTCACTGTGACTCTGGGGAGGCCATGCATTAATCACTGTCCCTGGTTTGCATGTGTGTGGCTGGGTTGTCCCATGGTTGTACCTGGGATATCTTATATAAAGGGGCTCCAGCCCTAGGCTTGCAGCTGTCAGACCACAGAGATGGGGAAGCTACTACTGTGGGTTGGTGAGTGTGGTGGGTCCCAGCCCCCAAATGTCTCTTAGTTCAGGAGGTGCCAGGCTTCATCAGCTTGTTGTCTCTGTGGTACCCAAGTAGTATCCTGGGCCTCAGGGGGCTGGATTAGGTGGACGTGGACAGGACACAGTGAAAGAAGTGATCAGAGCAGTGGTTCTCACCGGCTGCACATTAAGTATTTTTTGCCTGGCCTCCACTTCAGACCCATGGATCAGAATGTTTGTGGGAGGAGCCAGGAAATCACTGTGTTTACATTATCTTCCAAGGTTGAGAACCACTGGCCCGGAACCTTTGCTGGGACTTCTCAGTGTCGTGTTTGTCCCAAGCCTGTGTGTCTACACGTAGAGTATATTGGAGTGGAAAGAAGCTTAGACAGATCTGGCTTCACCCACTCCGTGTAGAGAAGAGGAAGGAGGGAAGGGTGTGTGTGTCTGCATTTGTGGGAGCTGGAGGGTGAGCTGGGGTGTGCGTGTGAATCTGCGTGTGTTTCTTCCTTTGTCTCCTGCAGGGCTGCTCCTTGTGCTGAAACACCATGATGGTGAGGAAACTGGTCCTCTCCAGAGCCGGGGAGAGTGTCCACTGAGAACTGCTCCAAGTCCAGTGTCCCCGGTGCCCGCCTTGGCTCTGCGTTGGGGATCATTGACCCAGTGCAGCTCAGCAGTGGATTCTCAGTCACTGTTGGGTCTTCTCTGCCAGGATCCAGACTCTCGGATCCATTCTGACCAGGGTTTCATGAGGCGTTCTTTCCCCGGGGGACCCCAGCACTGGGGGATGGACCTGCCCTCCTTGTAGTTCTGGAGTGTGTGTGTGAGGGAGCAGTTACAGTAGCCTAACCTCTCGGGTAGTGTCCACACTGCTGTGGATGCTGAGCTCCATCCTCACTTTGTTTCTATCAATAATGCCTGCTGTCCCCTGCCAGGTGCTGCCCACAAGCTGGTGTGTTATTTCACCAACTGGGCATTCAGTCGGCCCGGCCCTGCCTCGATCCTGCCGCGGGATCTGGACCCCTTTCTCTGCACCCACCTGGTATTTGCCTTTGCCTCGATGAACAATAATCAGATTGTTCCTAAGGATCCCCTGGATGAGAAAATCCTCTACCCAGAGTTCAACAAGCTCAAGGAGAGGTGTGTTCACTGTGTCTGTGGGGGCTGTATTTTACAGGTAAAGAGGAATAAGTCTTTTCTTCTGTTAGTCGTCACCTTTCCCTGATCCTTGGGTCCCTCCTCCTGTCAAGGGCTCTCTGTAGAGTCCCTGCTGTGGGAGTTCCCTGTTGACCAGCACTTTGAGCTCATCCTTGCCTCCTTGCCCTTGTGGCTGCAGTGCCTCTGCCTAGAATATGCTCCTCTCTCTTCTCTGCCTTGCAACTCCAACTCATCCTTCAAGCCCAGTGCTCAGGATTCTATCTTCAAACGCTTCGGAGAGAGCTGCGTACCACAAAAGCTTCACAAATGCTAGTGTTTCATTACCCTTTGTCACCTGCACATGAACCCCAAGGGAAGGGCTGGTGTCTGTGGTCTTTGTACACCAGTGGCTGGGTCAGCGCCCAGCAGAGGGCTGGTGCTCAGTATTCTCTCCCCAGGCCTCCTGGGCTGTCCTCTTCAGGGAGTGGTCTGTTGCAGTGTGCATGGTTGTGGAAGGGCAGAGCAAATCCATGTCACTAGAGCACAGCCTCCAGAGAGGAGAGCAGGGAGCTTGTCCATTTGTGTTTAAGCACCTAAAGCAGGCAGAGGCACGTATTAACTGCTCAGTAAATGTTTGTTGACCAAAAAAGTGAGTGAAGAGAAACTTTAGGCTGCCTTTTCTTTTTCTGGGACTGTCATGGGAGTGGGGAGTTTGGGGGTGTAGACAGCCTGGGGGCCTGGCTGTGACGGTCTATATGTGGACTGGTTGCTGGCTCTTTTATCCTTCTTCTCCATCTTGGGCTCCACTCCTTTCTCCCTTAGGTTACACCACCCACTCCTCCTTTCCCTCCCCCTCCTCCCATCTCCACTACTTCCCACTGTTCCCCAAATGAATGAGAACCCAGCTCACTGACTCTGTCCCTCATCACAGGAACAGGGGGCTGAAAACACTGCTGTCCATCGGAGGGTGGAACTTCGGCACCTCGAGGTGAGTCTGTGCTATTAGGTCTTCTCTCTGGGATGGGGTTGAGGTGATGGGTCAGGGGAGCAGGCCAGCTTTGCACTCATTATCTCATGATTGCTAGGGGAAAGGATTACAAAGTGGCGTTTGCACTCCAAATTTGTAGGAAAACAGCACAAATGAGAGCTATGGTAACTTACTGTATTTCACCCAGGTGTTCCTGAGAGATGCTCAGCTAGGGATGATGATCAGGTAATGGAACCAAGCCTGCCAAAGTCTGAATCTGGTTAATCATTGCATACAGAGGACTAGTCCCAAATTACTTAAAGTTCAGCTTTACTATTCTAAAGGTTTTCCAGTAGTGTCTTCACTATGGAAGAGAAAATACTAGAAAAAAATGGAGAACAGTCAAACAGCTAATAACCAGAATAGCAAAGACTCTAGAGCCCCTGGTCAGAGCCTGGCCCTCTTGTGCCATGTTATGGGGCTCATTAGCTCAGAGATCTTTCTGGAAATACTGGCCCTTTTCTCATGTTCCCTCCCTTTATCTGTTTGGACAAAGAGTCAGTGCCTGGCCAGGAGTGACCATTTCAAAGGCAGAGCTGTTCTGAGCCACTGTCTCCACCCAGGCTGAGTGTTGTTTCCATCTGGCAGGGGCAGGGGTGGTTTGCAAATCCTCCCTGGAGCCTGAAGTTCGGGACTTGGTAGAGCTTTAAGAGGGTTTGAGCGTTTCAGAGCTCTGCCTTCCTTTCCGCAGTCACACATGAACCAAAGAGCCTTGCAGGGGAGTGGTTGGGGGGAGCACGGTTATGCAGAAAGCTCTCCTGGCCTCACCCCTGGTCCCCTGCAGGTTCACCACGATGCTGTCCACATTTTCCAACCGGAAAAGGTTTGTCAGTTCAGTGATCCCCCTCCTGAGGACACATGGCTTCGATGGTCTGGACCTCTTCTTCCTGTACCCTGGACTCCGAGGCAGCCCCGCACGTGACCGCTGGACCTTTGTCTCCTTACTTGAGGTAAGGCCAGCTTTGCTGTTGTTCAGTGACTAAGTCGTGTGTGACTCTTTTGCCACCCCATGGAGTTGCTGGCTTCCCTGGCACTGGCCCTCTGCTCAGTGACTTACCGCACTGGCTCACGTCCCCGTCTCTCAGTAGCCTGTGGGCAGGGCCTGTGTCTGACTCTCCTGGCTCCAGGGGCTCTGTTATTGCAGAAGATTGTTTCCTGGATGACTCCTGCTTTCCCCGACTCCACTCTGCTTTGTCCATTTCTCTCGTCTGCCTCTCTCTTCCCAGGAGCTCCTGCAGGCCTTCAAGAATGAGGCCCAGCTCAGCATGCGTCCAAGGCTGCTGCTGTCTGCTGCCGTCTCTGGGGACCCCCATGTCATCCAGAAAGCGTATGATGCACGCCTTCTGGGCAGGTGAGTGGGTGCTCCTTTGGTATTTGGTGGGGGGCACTTGAGGGAAGAAGGCATCTTGGGCTCAGAACCCAGAGGCGCCCAGCATTATCCTGGAGCTTTGACTTCCTGCCCTGCTGTGAGAGCACCTGTGGGAGGTGGGCCTAGCAGGAATGTAGGTGGGGACAAGGATTATTCCTTATAGCCCAGACTTCCTGAGGAGATCAGAGGGGAGTGATGGAGCGCCAGGTCATACCACAGCACCCCTTCAGGTAGAGATCAGCATCGTCCATAGCTGGGCCTCAAGGAGTGAATCCAGGGGCCTGGCCTCTGTTCTGCTGGAGTCCCCTGTGGATGTGCACTGGGTGCCAGAGGGGATGGCGTCAGAGACATGGGTGAATTACCACCTACTGCCTCTGAAACAAAAATAGGAATGCCCAGTTAGGGCCCATTTTCAGAGCAGAGCTCTTCATGCCAAAGTCACAAAACCAGACGGAGGGAGCTCATATCTCTCTGGACATGCCAGTTTTGGACTAATTCTAACAAAGTTCAAGAATCAAGTGTTTCCTGATGTTAAAAGTGAGGCAGATGCAACATACAAAAGAGGGTGCCATTCCTGTGTGTGATGACTTTTAGGGAGAGTGGGTTCAGCATGTCAGGAGAAGTGAGAGATCCAGTGAGCTGAGTTGGCCAGGCAGGACTGAGGACTCCACCTTCACCCAGCTGGGTCACCTTAGACAAATTAAGTAACTGCCTGAGTTTCAGTTTTTTCATTTTAAAATGGAGACAATTATGGTAATTAGGACATTAACTAGATTAAAATTAAATTAGATAATCCATGATAACTACACTGTGACTCGGTAAAGGTTCAATTACACTTCGCCATCTGGAAAGCTTTCTGGAAGAGATGGGTTTCACTGGCTCCTTGAACAGTAAAAAGATGGATGCACTTTCATGCTGTCTGATTACACATGTCATTTATGCAGACCTCTGCTGCACTTGTTTCCTGGTCTGATCCCATCCACTTTGTTTCCTGGTCTGATCCCGTCCACTCTGTTTCCTGGTCTGACCCCTTGGATACTCTCAGGAAGGCATAGGTCCTGACACACTGCTGTCCCTCACCAGCTGTGTGTTCCAGGGCAGCCTCTCACATGCGGGGCATGGCTCAGGCAGTCCCCAGTCCCCATCTCAGTGGGCAGAGACGGCAGTGGTGCTGGGTGGCCGATGTTCAGCTAGTTAGCTAGTTGGTGCTGTGAAAGTCTAGCTAGCATGATCTTCATACCTCCTCTTCCTGCCCCTTATAGACTCCTGGATTTCATCAGCGTCTTGTCTTACGACTTACATGGAAGCTGGGAAAAGGTCACAGGACACAATAGCCCTCTCTTCTCTCTTCCTGGAGACCCCAAATCTGCGGTAAGAAAAGGAAAGCTGTCAGGCAGCCCAGACATGCACCCCTGAGCCAGGCCAGTGGCTCTTGGTAACAATGAGGGGTTGTGTTCTTCCTCCCTGCAGGCATATGCCATGAATTACTGGCGACAGCTTGGGATCCCCCCTGAGAAGCTCCTCATGGGGCTCCCCACCTATGGACGTACTTTTCAACTCCTCAGAGCCTCTCAGAATGAGCTGAGGGCAGAAGCTGTGGGACCAGCCTCTCCAGGGAAGTACACCAAGCAAGCTGGCTTCTTGGCTTATTATGAGGTGACGGGAATGGGAACCTCTGTCTGTGAGTTAGGGCTCCCCCACCTGAGCCCAGGGCCAAAGCAGGGACAAGGGACCAAGGCAAGACTGAGGGCTAGAGATAGGACAAGGAGGTGGTTTGCTGTGGTAAGGGACATCCAGTCTCTGGGATATTTTCTTTTCTTTTGGGGAAGTATTTGAGCCCTTTGTAAGAGGTGAGGGTGGGTGAAGTCTGAATGGAGGGGGACAGATATTTCACTCCTTAGAAGATTCTTAAATAATATTTAAGTCAATCCTGAATTACTATATGGCCTAAATAAACATAATTAATATTTGAAAGATATATATATTTTCAAAAGTTCAAATATTTTCAAAAGTAAGAGAATAGTACAGCATCCTCTCATTCCCTGAAACAGCCATGGACCCAGGGCAGATATTTCACCCCTTAGAAGATTCTTAAATGGCAGTTAAGTCAATCCTCACTTACTATATGTCCTAAATAAACATAATTAATATTTACCATATGTAGTCAGACATGTGCAAAAATAAAAGAATAGTATAGCGTCTTCTCACTCCCTGATGCCCAAATGCCCTTCACCCAGCTTCAGTCATTAACCGCTCTTGGCGAGTCTTTTTTTTTTTCTCTGCTCCTGACTCCTTCCTTCTCACTAGTCAATTATTTTGAGACAATTCTAAGACATCCCCCATCACAGATTCTTTCTCCTCTACCTTGATTCCATGCCCGAATCCCCATCTCAACAAAGCTTGCTGTTGAGTCGGGGGAAGAGACATGGATCCATGGGAAGGTGGAACACAAGAGAAGACAGTAAGAGGCACCAAGTGCATGACCGTAGGGTGTGGGGTTGGTGGATTTTGAGCATAACTATGAAGCACAGTAGAATCCTGATGGGTGGGAAGGACCTCCTAGGCAAAGAACAGCAGGCACCGGAGGGAGAGTTGCATCTTTGCCTGAGGTGGTAATGGAGATGCTGGTGTCTCTCCAGTCTCTGCACTGTGCCTGCTCCTGGAGATGTTTCCCTGATAATCCAGTGAAGCATGATTATGAGAGATGACATAGCCAAGGGAATGGTTTTGATAACACCTTTAATGAACAAAAAAAATAATAACTTCCATATTACCTTCTGCAGCCCAAATGGAACATTTCTATATCTTTGCAGCATACCATCTCCAGCACAGTGTTGGGTACCCAGTCTACAGTTGAGTACCTAGTTCTTCCTGCCTTCCAGGTCTTTACATTTATTATAGATTCAAAAGTTAGTTTGATAAATACCTGGATGGATCAGTTTATGTTGGTTTAATGAGCAAAGGAGATACTTGTTTATGAAAAGTCTTTGAGAAAGGTACAGGTTTGGTCTAGACTCAGGTTTGTTATGTAGTAATTTGGTAGTGACATTATTTACAAACTCTAGTTTGATTTCTTAGAGGCTGCTACTCACTCCCTGTTTATCCATCATGGATATTAGAGAAAGGAATAAGCAATAGTAAGAATTTATCCAAAATAGAGAAGAAGTCTTTACCCCTGGGTGTGAACAGTTTGTCTGTTGGTGCTTCTCTTCATGAAACGCCACGCAGCTGATCACTGTTCTGATGCTCCTGCAGATTTGTTCCTTCATTGAGGGAATGAATAAACGCTGGATTGATGATCAATATGTACCATATGCCTTCAAGGGGAAAGAGTGGGTTGGCTATGATGATGCCATCAGCTTTAGTTACAAGGTGAGAACTTGGTCCTTTATTGCTCCAACATAGTTTCCCTCTGGCTTCTATGAGACCCTTGTCTGTACAGTGTGTGTGTGTGTGTCTGTGTAGGCACTCATGTGCGTGTGCGTGTATGTGCCTATAAAACTGCCAGAGGGATGGGATGGGGAGGGAGGTGAGAGGGGGATTCAGGATGGGAAACACATGTACACCCATGGCAGATTCATGTCAATGTATGGCAAAACCAATACAATATTGTAAAGTAAAAATAAATAAATAAAACTGAAAAAAAAAACCCCAAACCTGACAGATTAACTTGTTAGCCTAAAAGTAGAAAAAAAAAAAAAGTCAGAATCTTCACAGTTTCCAACTTAGCAATAATTGGTTCCTCCTTATTTTACATTTGGGGAAATTAAACCCCAGAAAGAAGCCAATTGATTTGGCCAAGTCATGTAGTTATTTTCATATGACAATCTTTTCCATCAGTCTTACAAGAGAACTCTGGTAAAGTAATAAGAAAATCTGGATTCAATGTTAAACAAATTCCATTTAGTTATATCTGAGGTTTTAATAACCATGGATAAAATGCTTCATTTTCTTTTATGTGTAAAAGGTATGATATTATCCATTCTATTCCTCTTTTATGGCATCACTATGTCATACGATATGTTGAAATGATTTTTTAAAAATAAAGCAATATCTCCAATTTAATGTGATGATAATGGTGATTAGCAGGCTGGGGAACCAGACAGTATTTAGTATTTATGAACATGCTTCCCTGGTGGCTCAGAGGTTAAAGCGTCTGCCTCCAATGCGGGAGACCCGGGTTCGATCCCTGGGTCAGGAAGATCCCCTGGAGAAGGAAATGGCAATCCACTCCAGTATTCTTGCCTGGAGAATCCCATGGACAGAGAAGCCTAGTACATTACAGTCCACGGGGTCGCAAAGAGTTGGACACGACTGAGCGACTTCACCTTCACCTTCACTATGTGCAAAATATTGCTCCAAATGTCTTACATGTATGAATTAAACAATCTTTTAAAAATTATAGCAAAATACACATAACATAAAATTCACTATTTTATTCATTTTTTAGTCACCATTCAGTAGCATTAAGTACATTCACATTGCTGTGCAACCATCATATCTACCTCCAGAACTTTCTCCTCTTCCCAAACTGAAATGACTCCCCACTCCTTCCTCACACAGCTCCTCGTAATCACCACTCTACCTTCCATCTGTATGAATTTGACTACTCTAAGCACCTCAATGAGTGGAATCATAGTATTTGTTCTTTTGTAATTGGCTTATTTCACTTAGCATNTAATAACTTCCATATTACCTTCTGCAGCCCAAATGGAACATTTCTATATCTTTGCAGCATACCATCTCCAGCACAGTGTTGGGTACCCAGTCTACAGTTGAGTACCTAGTTCTTCCTGCCTTCCAGGTCTTTACATTTATTATAGATTCAAAAGTTAGTTTGATAAATACCTGGATGGATCAGTTTATGTTGGTTTAATGAGCAAAGGAGATACTTGTTTATGAAAAGGCTTTGAGAAAGGTACAGGTTTGGTCTAGACTCAGGTTTGTTATGTAGTAATTTGGTATTGACATTATTTACAAACTCTAGTTTGATTTCTTAGAGGCTGCTACTCACTCCCTGTTTATCCATCATGGATATTAGAGAAAGGAATAAGCAATAGTAAGAATTTATCCAAAATAGAGAGGAAGTCTTTACCCCTGGGTGTGAACAGTTTGTCTGTTGGTGCTTCTCTTCATGAAACGCCACGCAGCTGATCACTGTTCTGATGCTCCTGCAGATTTGTTCCTTCATTGAGGGAATGAATAAACGCTGGATTGATGATCAATATGTACCATATGCCTTCAAGGGGAAAGAGTGGGTTGGCTATGATGATGCCATCAGCTTTAGTTACAAGGTGAGAACTTGGTCCTTTATTGCTCCAACATAGTTTCCCTCTGGCTTCTATGAGACCCTTGTCTGTACAGTGTGTGTGTGTGTGTCTGTGTAGGCACTCATGTGCGTGTGCGTGTATGTGCCTATAAAAATGCCAGAGGGATGGGATGGGGAGGGAGGTGGGAGGGGGATTCAGGATGGGGAACACATGTACACCCATGGCAGATTCATGTCAATGTATGGCAAAACCAATACAATATTGTAAAGTAAAAATAAATAAATAAAACTGAAAAAAAA
Organism: Aepyceros melampus; assembly: GCA_006408695.1. Taxonomy (NCBI): domain Eukaryota; kingdom Metazoa; phylum Chordata; class Mammalia; order Artiodactyla; family Bovidae; genus Aepyceros; species Aepyceros melampus. The sequence continues at coordinate 22,840 of SJXQ01008344.1, read as the reverse complement.
AACCCAAACCTGACAGATTAACTTGTTAGCCTAAAAGTAGAAAAAAAAAAAGTCAGAATCTTCACAGTTTCCAACTTAGCAATAATTGGTTCCTCCTTATTTTACATTTGGGGAAATTAAACCCCAGAAAGAGCCAATTGATTTGGCCAAGTCATGTAGTTATTTTCATATGACAATCTTTTCCATCAGTCTTACAAGAGAACTCTGGTAAAGTAATAAGAAAATCTGGATTCAATGTTAAACAAATTCCATTTAGTTATATCTGAGGTTTTAATAACCATGGATAAAATGCTTCATTTTCTTTTATGTGTAAAAGGTATGATATTATCCATTCTATTCCTCTTTTATGGCATCACTATGTCATACGATATGTTGAAATGATTTTTTAAAAATAAAGCAATATCTCCAATTTAATGTGATGATAATGGTGATTAGCAGGCTGGGGAACCAGACAGTATTTAGTATTTATGAACATGCTTCCCTGGTGGCTCAGAGGTTAAAGCGTCTGCCTCCAATGCGGGAGACCTGAGTTCGATCCCTGGGTCAGGAAGATCCCCTGGAGAAGGAAATGGCAATCCACTCCAGTATTTTTGCCTGGAGAATCCCATGGACAGAGAAGCCTAGTACATTACAGTCCACGGGGTCGCAAAGAGTTGGACACGACTGAGCGACTTCACCTTCACCTTCACTATGTGCAAAATATTGCTCCAAATGTCTTACATGTATGAATTAAACAATCTTTTAAAAATTATAGCAAAATACACATAACATAAAATTCACTATTTTATTCATTTTTTAGTCACCATTCAGTAGCATTAAGTACATTCACATTGCTGTGCAACCATCATATCTACCTCCAGAACTTTCTCCTCTTCCCAAACTGAAATGACTCCCCACTCCTTCCTCACACAGCTCCTCGTAATCACCACTCTACCTTCCATCTGTATGAATTTGACTACTCTAAGCACCTCAACGAGTGGAATCATAGTATTTGTTCTTTTGTAATTGGCTTATTTCACTTAGCATTGTATCTTCCACTTCCACCTATGTTGTAATATGTGCATATAGGAACTCTGGATCCTAAAAATGTTGAAAATATTTTCCTTTTTTTTTTTTTTACATAGAAGGCAATTAAAACCCACAAGGCTTATGTAGCTTTTTTTTTTTTTNATTTCACTTAGCATTGTATCTTCCACTTCCACCTATGTTGTAATATGTGCATATAGGAACTCTGGATCCTAAAAATGTTGAAAATATTTTCCTTTTTTTTTTTTTTACATAGAAGGCAATTAAAACCCACAAGGCTTATGTAGCTTTTTTTTTTTTTTCTTCAAGATCCCATAGCTAACAAGCAATAGAGGCTAGAGTCAAATACAGACTACATGGCTAAGCATCCTACCATATTGCCTTCTGAGAGTCCATCTGATTTTGCCACTGTACTCAGTCTGGAGGATGGCAAATACAGCAGGTTGACTGACTACTGCTTTTTCAGGCATTTTTCATAAAGAGAGAACATTTTGGGGGGGCCATGGTGTGGACATTGGACTTGGATGATGTCACGGGCGCTTTCTGTGGCACTGGCCCTTTCCCCCTTGTCTACACATTGAATTATCTTCTGGTGAAGGATGGTGAGTAGCTATGACCTGGAAGCTGGGTTGGCAGTTGCAAAACCACTGGGTGGGTCCCTTCTGTAAGATTTGTTGGGACAAAATGACAATGAAAGAAGAGAATAAGCTTTGATGCCAGGCCAGTCTGCTTTCTAATCTTGGTTTTGATGGTTTGCTTCATTTGACCTCTCTGAGCTTTGTTTTCCCATTTACAAAATGGGGATAATCCTTATATTCATGACATTATTATACACACTGGTAGTTAGGAGATGGAATCTGGCATGTTAAATCTGCAATATCCTTGGAGATGGTCTATAACCCTCATTTTGTGAGGAGACCAGGACTTAGAAAGATAATACAGTTAGTCAGGGGTGGAAATGAAACTCCAACTTAATTCTTTACAACATGCTTTCTAGGGCAACCTCCTTGCACTCAGCCTTGTTCCTCGTACCTCCCAAGTAGGGGACACAAAAGGATTCTTCCTGAGGGTTCCACAAGTTAGGAAATAGGCCTCAGGGTCAATGGCTTATGCAAGATGTGACAGCCAAAGTGAGGGGCTGAGCATAGAGAACTGACAGACTTCTGCTTGGGGTCACTCAACTGAAAATGTAGCAAACCCACCGAGTGTCCATGGGTGCCTGGGATCTTGTTGATATGTTTAAGTGGGGAAGCTGGGTTTCTGTGTGTGGAGACTTTATCTGTGTTGACACAGATAAAGTTGACAAGTGGGTGCATTCAGAAATCCTCCAATTCTGGTTTGGGAGCTGGTACTTCATCCCTGGAGCAGCTCTAGTTCTGCTAGGGACAGGATGGGAAGGAAGTGGTAGGAGTCTCACCTTCTTCTGTTGATTTCTTCTAGAGTTCAGCTCAACTCCTTCACCAAAATTTTGGTTCTCAACTGCTGTGAATTCTTCAAGAATTGGCCCTGAAATGCCAACTATGACCAGGGATTTGACCACTGGTTTGGGCATTTTGCCCCCAGGAGGAGATGTTGTGGCCAATGAGACCAAAGGAAAGTCTGCAACAATGGCCACAACCCCCAGAGGTGAGACTGCGATCCCTACAAGGACCCCTCTATCATTTGGAAGGCGCAGTGCTGCTCCAGAAGGGAAGACTGAGAGTGCTGGAGAGAAGCCCCTGACCACTGTGGGCCATCTGGCAGTGAGCCCTGGAGGGATAGCTGTGGGTCCCGTGCACCTTCAGACTGGACAGAAGGTCACACCCCCAGGAAGGAAGGCTGGAGTCCCTGAGAACGTGACCACCCCCTCTGGAAAGATGACAGTCACCCCTGATGGGCAGGCTGAGACTCTGGAGAGGAGACTTTGACCTCTGAGGTGGACCCTGAGACCTGGTGGGTTACTTTGGTCTTCAGACAGAAGCTGCAAAGTGGATGCTGCTCTCTGGCTCTGTCATCTCACCTCCTTGGACAACTCCTCTTGCTTTTAAAAACCCCTTTGTTCCCACTGATGGACTCATTCTTTGGATGACTTGATAACACTTCCAATGAGTCCTCTCTCTAAAGAAACTTGGAAAACTCTGCTGTGAATAAAGATACCAATGTCTGTTGTGGGCAAAATTTGGGGGAAACCCTTATCTTTTCATCTAGGTGCCCTGATAGAAGCTGCCTGTGCTCAGCCATTCATACATCATTCTTGGGGCAAACAGGCCCCAGGTCATGGTGAGTTAATCTCTTCTCTCTTGAATAAACTAAAAGCATAAGAAGCCGTCTGAGTTCTCTGAAGCTCTTTTCTTGAAATGACCAGTGGTAGTCAATTGTTATCTTCTCCCTTTCAAGATCACTTCCCCTTGCTGTTTTTGGAAAGAGGGAACTTGTGTTTGTCCCACGCTGATGTTTTCCAGTGTTGATTACGTGCTTCTTTCTCTGGAATGAACATTGCTGACTTCACTGACGGTCAGAGCCAGAATCTCCTCTAGGGAAGTTTTCCCTATTGCTGAAGGGGCCTGAGAGAAGGAAGAGGGAGTTGTCTCTTCCAGTTATATTCCCTACTTTGGAAAGTCTTAGTTGTCTCTGATAAAACACTTCCACCCCCACCTGTTCTCTCCATAAGGAGTGGTGGAGGGGAAGACAAAATCAACATATTTTGGTTATCTGCACACTTCTCCCAGGTCTATACTACACACTGCAGTCTACCTATGGTTTATTTTCCTGAGCATGATTCACCCTTATAAGTCAGTATAGACACAGGACCAACTTCTAGCCCTCCCTTCCTGGGAAGCAATGATGATAGTGAGTGTCCGATCTACCATCAATGTTACCTTTTCTTTTGGAAATGCAGCCCCCAAGGCTTTAAAATAAGGGTTCATTAAAATACCTATGGGAGGAGGCATTTATCATAAATGATAAAGCAAGTGAAGGCTGTATCCACACATGGGTGGGCACATGACCTTTGGACCACGTTGCCACAGCATAAATCACAGATCACTTAAGCTACAAAACAAATCAAACTCAAAACCAGTTTACAAAACAGCCATTTATTTAGCTGATAATTCTGGAGGTTAGTCATTTAAGCTGTGTTCAGTTAGGTAGTTTTTATGATCTGGACTGGTCTTGACTGATCATGGCTGCAGTGACTCAAGCACCTGCTCTTAGCTAGTGGGTTGGGCTGGGGTGGGCTAGTTTACCATGGCCTCAGCTGGGCTGCCTGAGGTCTCTTTCCATGAGACCTCCCATTCTTCAACTGGCTACTTTACAAGGTTGCTGTCTCTTTGTTACTAGAAAGCAAGAGAGAAATCTCCAGTGGGCAATTTATTTTTAAATCTCTGCTTGAATTGCATTTACCATTGTTCCATTGGTCAAAGAAAGTCAAATGACCAAGCACGAAATTAGAATGGTTGCGAATTATGCAAATGAATATGGGGAAGCATAAATAAGTTGGAAGTTATTACTGCTAATCTGTTTCATAAAGCCTCAGCTGGGCTGCCTGAGGTCTCTTTCCATGAGACCTCCCATTCTTCAACTGGCTACTTTACAAGGTTGCTGTCTCTTTGTTACTAGAAAGCAAGAGAGAAATCTCCAGTGGGCAATTTATTTTTAAATCTCTGCTTGAATTGCATTTACCATTGTTCCATTGGTCAAAGAAAGTCAAATGACCAAGCACGAAATTAGAATGGTTGCGAATTATGCAAATGAATATGGGGAAGCATAAATAAGTTGGAAGTTATTACTGCTAATCTGTTTCATAAACTCCATCTTCCAGTATTTAAGAAAAGCTGAAATTAGGGGTGTGTGTGTATGTGTGTGTGTGTGTTTAGTAGAAACCTATTGGCTTCAAAGCATTGGCTAAAATGTCTGTGACTGGATGTGCCTGTGGATGGCAGTCATGCCCCCTGGACCAAGGTGCTTTTTATTTTATTCATTTATTTTTTTAATTTTTATTTTTATTTTACTTTACAATACTGTATTGGTTTTGCCATACATTGACATGAATCCATCTCGGGNCTTCAGTTCTGTGATAATTTAATCCACTGGGATCTTGATATTCTCACAGCCTTACAGCTCATCAAATTTACCCATTAAGTGGATGACTTCATACTGATAATACTAGGTGCATAAGAAATAGGATATAGTTAGAAAGTCCTGGTAAAAATTTATGTGAGAATTTATGTTAACCCACTTAAAAAAAACAAACCAGCATTATCCATTTAAAGAAATACTTACCCCCAAATTAAGCACAAATCTAAACTATCACCTTGGCATCACAAATTTTTATAAAATATATATTTACAAACTATAATGTTAACAGTATAATCAGTTCTAACAGTGACCAACAGCTTTGGTGGATAAGTGAACTTTGTGATTTAGGATAGTGAGAAGCATAGTAACAACTCACTTTTCTTAAAAAAAAAAAAAAGGTTTATTTTTAAAAGGTCTATTCTTTAAAATAGAATAGATGGGGAAACAGTAGAAACAGTGTCAGACTTTATACTTTTGGGCTCCAAAATCACTGCAGATGGTGACTGCAGACATGAAATTAAAAGGCGCTTACTCCTTGGAAGAAAAGTTATGACTAACCTAGATAGTATATTCAAAAGCAGAGACATAACGTCAGTCTAGTCAAAGCTATGGTTTTTCCTGTGGTCATGTATGGATGTGAGAGTTGGACTGTGAAGAAGGCTGAGCGCTGAAGAATTGATGCTTTTGAACTGTGGTGTTGGAGAAGACTCTTGAGAGTCCCTTGGACTGCAAGGAGATCCAACCAGTCCATTCTGAAGGAGATCAACCCGGGATTTCTTGGGAAGGAATGATGCTAAAGCTGAAGCTCCAGTACTTTGGCCACCTCATGTGAAGAGTTGACTCATTGGAAAAGACCCTGATGCTGGGAGACATTGGGGGCAGGAGGAGAAGGGGACGAGTGAGGATGAGGTGGCTGGATGGCAGCACGGACTCGATGGACGTGAGTCTGAGTGAACTCCGGGAGATGGTGATGGACAGGGAGGCCTGGCATGCTGCGATTCATGGGGTCGCAGAGTCGGACACGACTGAGCACCTGAACTGAACTGAACTGATTCTTTAAAATAAAATCTGACCAAAGGAGATATTTTATTTTCTATGTATTCCTCCAACAACTGTTTCTCCAAATTATGTATGAGGATTTGAGATTTTATGACAGCAAGAAGCAGAATGAACTTAAGAATCTTAAAATCTAACAAGGATGAAAAAGCATACAGAAAGTGGAACCAAACCACATCACAGGTAAGCACTTGCCCATCTGTCAACTTCTCAAACAGGGGGAAAAAAAATCACATTGAAAGTGTGTGTTAGTCGCTCAGTCATGTCTGATTCTTGCAACCCCATGGACTGTAGCTTACCAGGCTGCTCTGTCCATGGAATTCTCCAGGCAAAAATACTGAAGTGGGTAGCCTTTCCCTTCTCCAGGGGATCTTCCCAACCCAGGGGTCAAACCCAGGTCTCCTGCATCGCAGGCAAATTCTTTACTATCTGAGCCACTAGGGAAGGCCAAAGTTTTGCTAAATTTTAAAGTTAGTTTTCTTTGTGCTATAACAGTATAAAACACTATCTTTCACCAAAGTTAAAAATTAAAAATTGTGAACCTTTTGGCCTCGCATTCTTAATACTGACAACATGCTTCTACCTGGCAGGTGCTATGCTTTCTCCCCACCAGGGAACATTGCACCAGGCTTTGCAAAGTTTGATTCACAAATTTCTTAACAATCATTCAGTTATTTTGTATTTTTTATTATAGTGGATATAGTTTCCTTTTTGAACAATGATGCTTATTTCCTATAATATAAAAAGAGTTTCTTTTGTTCTTCCTGAAATCCTTTAACAACCTTCTTCAATCCTGTTTTGTCTTCTTCCTCCATCTCCTCCAACCTCTGCGTCTTTCATCACCTAGTTCAGAATTTCTAGGAGAGCTATACAGATATCACTAACATCTCAAGTTTACTAACAACTGGTCTTTAACATGTAAAAGGAGGAAACTGGTTGATAAAAGATGAAATACCTCTTGTGTGAAATCAACCCATAATACCTTAGGGAATTTCACATGCTACAGGTCTTGAAATTATCTTTTTATCCACTTAACAGATCCTTCTATGTACAAGATACTGTTAGCCTGGCACTCAATCCTACCTTGCATAATTTATCTTCTACTATTATGTATAAATAAATAAGGACTTACTGTATAGCACAGGGAATTATACTGTACCTTGTAGTAACTTATAATGGAAAGGAAGCTGAAAAGGAATATAGATATATATAACTGAATTACTTTGCTGTACACTTGAAACTAATACATTATAATTAACAATACTTTGTAAATTATTTTACATTGTAAATTAACTATACTTCAACAAAAACTTAGAAAGTACAAAGACAGCAGAAGCTTTGTTAGTCTTTCACACATGTATCCCATACATGATTATGAATGGAAACTACAAATAGTTTGATCCTGAAAAATCTTATGAATTGTATCACCCAAAAGTGTTCAAACAAAAATCTGTTAATATATGTAATCACTATTTTTGACTCATGGAATATAATTAGAAGGCAATACCATCTCCCACTACCCTTTGAAATTTTCAGAGGTTCTTCTCCCAACCCAGGTTGAAAAACCTTACTCTCAAATAATAAAAAGTCCAGAATTGCTTTTACTCACAAAGTACTTAAAAAGAATTTCCAGTCTCTAACTATAAAAACACCACGTCAGGGTTAACCAGCTCAGCCACATTACAGGATGCCCATGTGCAGTAGGGTGGAAGGCAGGCATGGTCCTCTTTAGCTTTCCTGCCTAATTCCATTCTTGCCCTTTAGATGGCAGTTTATGGTTTCCGACCTGCCGGGATCAAAACTGCAGGGAGTAGCAGAGTTATGTGAGATGATTTTGAGCAGTCTGTGCCCACAGCTTTCTCACCTATAACTCCATTGACCTAAGTGTATGTAATCCACTCTGGTGACTTTTCTTCTTAGCTCTTAAGGAATCCAGAGCACCATTTCAGATTATCCTTTTCTGGGGCCCATCCACACCTCTAAGTGCCCTTCTGTATAGTATCTAACGTGGATCCCCCAACATGGCTCACTTTCTCTCTAGACCAACATTTGGTCCTCCATAAGCATTCCAAAAGAATTTGTCAAAGCAAATGCAGAAAACATGCAGAACAGTCTCAATACATTAGCAGTTCTTCTCCCATCCTGTGCCAGAGTTACAAGCTTCTTTAGATTCCAGGTTCCCTGGGCATGTTACACATCTGCTTCCAGAACTGCAGAAAATTAGATTCCTAACAAGCTCCCCAAACTAGGTTTTACATCCTCTCTCTCCCTGTAGCCCTCCCTCTTTGGCAGCTCTGTAACCATTTTTCATGGAATGCATTCTCAAATTCATAACCGATTAGCCACCCATTATATTCTTGTATGAAGCACTGATACATAACTAAAGTAAGTTCCTATTTTAAAAGACAGGACAGGGTATAGGGGAGTTACATTCTTGCCTAAAAGAACAGGGATTAGTGTGACAGAATAGGAGGCAAGGGAGAATGTGCATAGAAATAAAAACCTCAGTTCAAACATATCAGCTCTCCAAAGTTTATGTCCATGACTAAGTGTTGTTTCTTTCAATCCAAAGATCAGGTCTACATTCCAACATATTTTATTAAAATATTACATGCTTACATTAAAAAATATGCTTATAACTAGGCAGATTGAAATAATTCAGTATTTACTTTTGAAATCAGTATGAACAAATACAAAAACTATCTAAAAATAAAACATATATCAATTATCAAAAGTAGGTATAGGTTACTTGTAAAACTCTAGCACTGTGGTAGCTTTGACAGATAGCTTTGAAAAGTTTGAGTCCTCTTGAAGTCTATCCTTATAAAGTTAATTTGGGTGGAATGTGATTCAGAATAAGTTGGAAAGTTCACGTTCAGCATGATGAGGGGAGTAGATGGATGAATCATCTCAAAAAAAGCAGCTATAAATCTGGACAAACTGTTGAATAAAATAGCCATCTCAGCACTCTGGAAAAGAACTGAATATCTACAACAAACTAAGAAGTGCTTACTCCTGACCACCAGTTCAGGAAAGAACCTGTGAGCCTGTGGGCTTCCTGAGCTGCCACATCCTGGACCTTTGCAGGCAGCAGTTCAACCAGGGTGATGGCAGATCCTGGGAACAAGGCCCGCTGCCATTGCCGGAAGGGACTCACCTGCCCTGATGCGCTGTAAAATGGTGAGCTCGAGTTGTAAGCAAACAGGGTTCACTGAGGTGACAGTCCTATGTGGGGCAAACAACAGAGTAGCGAGGGATTTCACTGGAAGTTCTGGGAGGGAAGACAGCCATCTGGGTTTGATAAACACTTCTAAATACTCTGGATTTACAGGCATGCAAAGTGGAAACTGAGGCCATCCACATCCTCACAGTTGCCCAAACCTGCACACATGCACAAGGGAGAAGGAAAAAGCCCACCAGAAAGCAAAGGCCAGACAAGACTTGCAAATGTGCAAGTGGAAACATGCTCATGTGGAAAGGCTGAGCAGAGACCAACAACTTAAAAGACATTCTTCCCATTATAGCATATTTCCCAGTTGTATGGTGCCTTTCTTGGAGGTTCTCAATGTACTATGTAAATATTAAATCAGTCTTCTTTCTGTCCCCTTGGGAGGCAGGAAGCCAGTATTATTTCACAGACAAAGAAGCTGAGCCCCAGGGGTTAAACGCTTTGCTCTGGTCACAGAACTACAGGCAGTTAGGGGAGCTGGGAATGGGGCTTGGGGTAAGGAATCCCTGCCTGGGGTCCCTTGGCTCCCAAACAGTGCCTTCCTTAAAGATAATTCTGTGTTCAAACTCTGTGGAATCTTGTTCTATAACAGGGAAGTTATGGGACTGCTGACATGCCACGTACATTGTCCTTCCCTTGACTGTTCATACAGAGTACATTTTCAGAAGGCAGTTTTAGGACATGTAGGCATTGTCTATAATAGCTTCAATCCATCCAATCTGGGGACCAATATTTAGCCTAAACAACCATTCCAGTGCTGAATCCATGACAATTCTATCAGGAGAAGATAGAAGCAAGAGGGATGGACTCTTGATAGACATCTCACTCTATAGTTTTCCAAGTCTGCATTTCAGAAAAAGAAGGAGTTAAGAGTGGAGTTGATAAGCACCTCGCAGGAATGCATCACTCTGTTAGGTGTTAAACACTGCGCTCACATTTTTTCCTCACTCTGTCACAGTGAAGACTTGGCCAGACCCCTTTTCACAGTTGGCAAAACAGAAACAGGGGAACTAGTTTTTCCAGAAGCTGAGCTGAGGGTCTAAGAATTCCTGTTGCAATTTTAAGTCTATCAAACCAAATCTCTACCATCCTCTCGTGTAAGTTTCTAGATGCCAAATGAAAGTGGTTAGGCATAGATTGAGCATCTTGACACTGTTGTCAATGACATGTACGTTTCAACAAATAACTTGCGACATTTCCCTTTCAACTGCCATGTGTCAGGCACTACTCTAGGCTCTGGGGATACAGAAGTGAATAAAACAGAGCACCCTCCTTTTGAGGGGAATATCCACCAAAAGTCAAATTGGTGCCATCAACAGGTTGGGGAGAGAAAGACTTGCCTTGGAAGACACAGCCTTTACCCGGGGAAGAATGGCTTGAGAACCTTGTTCAACGTCCTCTGAAACACTTTCACTTAAATAAAGTCCACTGACCATGGTTAAGATTTAGCATGGTGGGGCTCAGATGGGTCTCTAAGGAGCCAAGTTCTCCTTTATATTTCAGAGCATAACCAACCCTCAGACTGAGAACAAGGTGGGTTTCATTGACATCAATATCACATTGTTCCCTTTCACATCAGTGTCCTTGGAAGCAATGGAAAGAAGCCACAGTTGAGAAGTGGAGAGAGGGTATCTGTGTGATTATTCTAATGCTGCTCTGACTTTCCCTGAGATATTATCAATGAGTGGTTCTTTCCCACAGGAAGTGAAGTCTCCCAGGGAGGTAGTAGAAGCCATGGCAGGCTGAATGGGACACAGTTCTTAAAAGGGAAGAGCCCTTCTGCTAAAGAGAAGACCCACAGCTGGGCCCACTCTCTAGACTGTGAATTCACACACTGTATATCCTGGACCAATTCTCACCTCCGAGCACCTGCCTGATTCCTCAGCTCTTCAGTACCTGTCCTGAGAATGTTTGAAGCTGACTGAATAGCACATGTGGGAAATTTCATTAAGACACTGCTATACATACCACTGAGTGTTTTCAATTTGCTGGCTCAATGTTTAGGCCAGTTGCATAGAAGAGTTAAAATCCTGTTAGAAAGCTTGCTCAGAAACAGGCTCTTATTCTAGAGGAAGGATCTCACAGGATTTTTGGCTTGATGGGACACTGTGATGACTGTTGAGAAATGAATAGAAAAGTTAGAAGCAGTTCAGGGATTCTTACATTTACTGTGAAAGCACTGAAATAACAGGGTTAATAAATATAACTGAAACATAAATAATACTAGATTGCAGCCCCTCTTCTGGCATCAGGAAAAAGTCCAACAGGTTCATTTATAGAAAAACTCCACAGGCATCACAGTTAGAATGTTTTTTTTTTCTCCTGATTATTTTTTTCAGTTGCCTTCGGCACGTATTAACCTTTCTATCTGTGCTCTCATTGCAAAGCCATAATGTGGTCAGTATTTCAGTGACTTCTACCTCTAAGATAAAGTACATTGCAGAAGAATATCTTTTTTTTTCCCCAAATTTTCCATTACTGACTTTTTTCCATTTAAAAATTCTATGACTTACTGCCAGTAACACTTCTTTAACCATTACAGCCTTTAAAAATAAGCTTTCTAAATATGTATTAATAATATGAACACTACATGTAATGACAAGCAGTGAGCAGGCATGAATAATTGTTAAATGAATGGACAAATATATATGTTCTGTATCTATAAATGTACAAGCTCAGCTGAAAGTTTATCCAACACTGAAACAATTTATTCAGTTTAAATGGCATCTTTTCATGTATTAAATTTGTGTGTTCAAACTAAAAAAAATGTGGACTTTGGGAGTAGATTATAACTATAATATAATATAGCTATACATGTTCTCTTTATTTACAAAAAGGAGTGCTTTGTGGAAATATCTAAGCTTAACACCCAGTAATAGAACAGGTAACTCTTCTGGAACAACTCTTTTAAAGAAATCCACTTGAAGTACAATATGTTCCTTTGGATCTCTCTCCTCTTCTCAATCTCAGCTTAATCTGACACGAATCTCTAGATCTTCATTCCAGAGCTTCTCATTCCACTTCAATCCTTTACTGGAGTCAATTCCCTCCTATTTCTAGTAACAGAGTTTGGGGGAAATGGGCTTTTAAAAACCCTTACAGCTTTTTTTTTTAGCAATAACTTCTGAACTTCAACTTGGAGGAGAGCTCATTCCTGTAACCAGCTTCTATCACAGTTGCTAAAGCAATGCTGCCCAGAAGTGTGGCTTCCTTTGCTCAGTTCTCTTATCTCCTCTCCAAAGGGGAAATGTGAGAGGGAAATATAGAGGGATCTGCCCTCTGAGTACAACACCTACCTCCTTTCACTACTTTCTGACCAACCAGCCTCCCATCACCTAATGGATGGATTCTCTCCAGTATGCTGGACACTGTAGAGACAGGAGAGTCTTTGCTCCTCTTTTCCTGCTTTACTACTTCTTTACCCATTCCTTCCTCTATCTTCCCACAAGAGATGACGATGTACTGATTGTATTGCCCAGCACCCAGGACATGCCTCAGGTCACACTTGCCAGGAGCAGGCTCACGGTGCCTTGGAGGATTACACGGATGGGGAGAGCTTTCTTGTTAGCCTCCTCTGCACACTGTGCAGAAGCTCTCTTCACAGAGCATTCATTTCTTTTCTCCACCTCTTCCACACTTACAATGGCATGCTAAGTGGGCCAGACTTCTCTCTAGTTCTCTCCCGCCCCAAAGTTACATCTGAGTGGGTTGCACCAAGATTCAGATTCAGGATGAGAAACAGAAGGTCCTCTTAGATGGTGAGCCTGAATCACATACTTCAACTCAGCTTCTACCAGAACGTCAAGCCCTGTCTGGTCCCAGGCCCTGTTCAGTTATAAATTGAGTGGTACTGGAGTGCCTCTCATTATATGAGAATCCAATGTCTGGGTTGTTTAAAAGAAGCAAAACTTCTTAAAGAAAAATTATTCATTAATAAACTGACTACTTATAAAATTGATATGTAACTGAAGACCCATTCTTTCAAGACATTAGTATCCATCCTACCAACATTATAGCAGATAATAAATTCAAGGACAGTGAAAGTGAAAAGAAATTGTAAATATTGCAAAAGGTGCAGGATTTCATGAAGTTGATGAAAGCAATATCATAGAACTGCTTGAAATGTGTCAAGCCAATAATAAATGAGAATATACACAGCTTGTGAAGGTGGTGGTTTAATCACTAAGTCATGTCCGACTCTTGCAACCCCATGGACTGTAGTCTGCCAGGCTCCTCTGTCCATGAGATTCTCCAAGCAAGAATACTAGAGTGGGTTGCCATTTCCTTCTCTGGGATATCTTCCTGACCCAGGGATCGAACCCAGGTCTCCTGCATTGTAGGCAGATTCTTTACCAACTGAGCTTACAAGGGAAGCCCTTATATACCACTTGACCAGTTAACAATTTGAGAAGAGGAAATAAAGATGTTGACAAAAATACAGAGCATGTGGGTAAAAATTAAAATTTTGAATATTTTTGCAAAAGTAGCCCTTTGCTGACTATATGGCAAAAGTCAAATGTGAAGTCAAAAATATTTTATCCTACCATTATACAAGTGTACCTAAAAACCACTAGTGACCTGTTTGGCTGATCTATTGCTGCATAAGAAACCACCCATCTATTTAAAGACTTAATAACAATGTAACATTTCTCCCAATTCCCTGGATGATCTGGTAGTTCGGCTTTACCTGGTATCTTTCATATTCAGAAGTTTTCTTGTTTAGCTGAGAGGACCACTGAGATACTCTTTAAATCTTGCTCATGTTTTAACAGAGACATTGACCCTGAGGTCATGTTTTACTAACAGCACTCTGGATTTCATCTTCAAACCAAGGCCATTTTTCACTTTGAGAAAATTTCCTTGGAGAGATAAAAGCAATTTTATTATCAAACCCACAAGGTCTAGTGCCCTTTTAGTTCTCCTAAATTTGCTTGAAATATAAACATTTCCTTCTTTAGCTCAAGAAGCTCCTCCTGGACTTTACCACAGGTGTCTAAAAGGAGGCAGATGACACTCTCAACATCCTGTCCAGGAATCTCCTTAGCCAGACCCCAAGTTCATGAGGCGCCTCTTTTCGTTCCCATATTTCCACCAGCATAGTTCTGGTAACTGTTCTGCGGCTATATGACTCAAGTTCTCTTTCCTGCAGCTTCCAGTAGGATAGCCTCCACTGCGTTTCAGCCGGCACCAAACAGTCTCTTCGTCATTCCTCCAAACTTCTCCACTCTTCCGCCAGACACAAAATCAATGCCACCTGTGGTGGCAGGACTCCACATGGCTCTGTTTTAGCTATCGACTGCTGCATAACACATCACCCCACATTTAATGGCTTCTCACAATTTCTTCTTCCTTCTTACAGCTCTGGGGCTTGACCACAAGGTTACTAGGCTTCAAGGTTACCAGGCTTCAAGAAAGTTGCTGGCTTTGAGTTGGATGTCTAGAAGATCTAAAATGGACTCGTACAGATGGGTGGACATCGGTACTGGCTGCAGGCTGGGAGCCCAGCTGGCAGTTGGCTTAAGGCCTCCATCCTCCTCCAAGTGGCCTTCTCCACACGGCTGCTTATGCATCTTCACAGCACGGCAGATGGATTCCAAGAGAACAGAGCCCAGTGTGCAAGGACTTGCCAGGCTTTCACTTTCATCACTCTTGCTAACGCTCCACTGGTCAAGGCTCGTCACATGGCCAAGTCCAGAATCAGCGTGTGAGGGGACGCCCAGGTACACGTTAAAAGCAAGCCAGAATACTGAAGAGGGTGGCCTTTCCCTTCTCCAGGGGATCTTCCCAACCCAGGGATTGAACCCAGGTCTCCCGCATTGCTGGCCGATTATTTACCAGCTAAGCCACAAGGGAAGCCCACGGTGTATATGAACCCTCTACCACGGACTTTATCACTTAACCATTGCAGCACAACAAGGTAAATATTATTAGCCTCATTTATTGATAATGAACTAAAACAATTGTTTAGAGAGGTTCTATTAACTTGCTTATTTCTTTAGCTCAAGAAGCTCCTCCTGGACTTTACCACAGGTGTCTAAAAGGAGGCAGATGACACTCTCAACATCCTGTCCAGGAATCTCCTTAGCCAGACCCCAAGTTCATGAGGCGCCTCTTTTCGTTCCCATATTTCCACCAGCATAGTTCTGGTAACTGTTCTGCGGCTATATGACTCAAGTTCTCTTTCCTGCAGCTTCCAGTAGGATAGCCTCCACTGCGTTTCAGCCGGCACCAAACAGTCTCTTCGTCATTCCTCCAAACTTCTCCACTCTTCCGCCAGACACAAAATCAATGCCACCTGTGGTGGCAGGACTCCACATGGCTCTGTTTTAGCTATCGACTGCTGCATAACACATCACCCCACATTTAATGGCTTCTCACAATTTCTTCTTCCTTCTTACAGCTCTGGGGCTTGACCACAAGGTTACTAGGCTTCAAGGTTACCAGGCTTCAAGAAAGTTGCTGGCTTTGAGTTGGATGTCTAGAAGATCTAAAATGGACTCGTACAGATGGGTGGACATCGGTACTGGCTGCAGGCTGGGAGCCCAGCTGGCAGTTGGCTTAAGGCCTCCATCCTCCTCCAAGTGGCCTTCTCCACACGGCTGCTTATGCATCTTCACAGCACGGCAGATGGATTCCAAGAGAACAGAGCCCAGTGTGCAAGGACTTGCCAGGCTTTCACTTTCATCACTCTTGCTAACGCTCCACTGGTCAAGGCTCGTCACATGGCCAAGTCCAGAATCAGCGTGTGAGGGGACGCCCAGGTACACGTTAAAAGCAAGCCAGAATACTGAAGAGGGTAGCCTTTCCCTTCTCCAGGGGATCTTCCCAACCCAGGGATTGAACCCAGGTCTCCCGCATTGCTGGCCGATTATTTACCAGCTAAGCCACAAGGGAAGCCCACGGTGTATATGAACCCTCTACCACGGACTTTATCACTTAACCATTGCAGCACAACAAGGTAAATATTATTAGCCTCATTTATTGATAATGAACTAAAACAATTGTTTAGAGAGGTTCTATTAACTTGCTTAAGTTCTCAGGGTCGTACTGCTAGAAAAGGCTGGAGCCAGCATTTAAACCTTCTATTCTATCTTCTCAATTGTGATGGAAACCAAGGTTAATATTCCTCTTAGGGAGATACCATAATTCTGCAGTGGAATGCTGGCCACATTTTTGACCAGGACCCCCTACTTTACAAGGGGACTTCCCTGGTGGCTCAGACGGTAAAGCGTCTGTCTACAATGTGAGAGACCCGGGTTCAGTCCCTGGGTTGGGAAGATCCCCTGGAGAAGGAAATAGCAATCCACTCCAGTACTATTGCCTGGAAAATCCCATGGACAGGGGAGCCTGGTAGGCTACAGTCCATGGGGTTGCAAAGAGTCAGACACAGCTGAGTGACTTCACTTTCACTTTCTCCTGCTTTACAAAGGCCAGGTCAACATAAGACATGGTGTCTCAGCATCGATAGTCAATGGAATATCTCAGAACAGAATTTGGAACACGTGACCCAGACATCCGAACAACCTCCCTGGGATTTCTAATTTATTCGTCAACTTTTTTCTAATTCACAGTTCCTAGAGCACTCCCAGATGACAAAGCAGTACCAAAACTTGAGGGATTTAGTGGGTTATGCTACTTCACCCACCAAAAAAAAAAAAAAAAAGGCAGGGGGTATTGGAGCCAACTTGTGGACTTCTGCTGGTTTCTTAGACTACTACATAACTGGTCTGAGTTGGAGTCCTAGGAGGACAAATTGATGCAAAAACAAATACAGAAAATACAAGGACAGTAAAGTGTAAAGGGTACTATCTCTCTTCCTGACAATCGAACTACCAAAACCAGGTTTCTGCCTCTTTATAAATGAGGTATTACTTCAGACGTTGCTCGACTGTAAATGCCACAATGACAGGGAGCATGGTGTCCCATCCAAAAAAAAAAAAAAAAAGGCAGGGGGTATTGGAGCCAACTTGTGGACTTCTGCTGGTTTCTTAGACTACTACATAACTGGTCTGAGTTGGAGTCCTAGGAGGACAAATTGATGCAAAAACAAATACAGAAAATACAAGGACAGTAAAGTGTAAAGGGTACTATCTCTCTTCCTGACAATCGAACTACCAAAACCAGGTTTCTGCCTCTTTATAAATGAGGTATTACTTCAGACGTTGCTCGACTGTAAATGCCACAATGACAGGGAGCATGGTGTCCCAGTCCTTGCTACATCGCTGCACCCTGAAAAGTGGTGGCCTCACTGTCAGCGCTCAACAGACAGTGAATGGGTCATTGTGTGATTAACCGTGCATGGAATTTCCTGCTGATTTAGAGTAACCTGTTCTAAACAAGGGTGTGGTATGTGAGCAAGGATGAGAGTGGAGGCTGGTAAGCCTCTCCCCAGGGCTCCTGCTGTGGGCTCTGACACCACTGGCCCCACTGGGGATCCACTTCTAAGTCTCACACTTCTGGAAATGTCTGTGACATGAGGAAAGCTGCTTTGATGCTGCCTGAGGAGCTAGTTTCATTCTGTCCATTTGAGTTACAGACAGAAGAGACTGAAGGAACTCTCTGTGACACGCAGCTCTGGGGTTGTTTCAAGATGCCCAAGTGGAGCACACCATGGCTCTCTCTATTTCCGGGTGGCAATCTTACATGTGGGGACTTTACTAGGTGGAAGTGGCCTCTGCAAGCTTCAGTGCTTTTACTCCTGTTTTGCTCCAGGATGTCTTACATTAATTTTCTACTAGCTTCCAGAAAGTCAGATAAAAGACACTATGATGGGTTTTATAGCACAGCACCTAAACAATAGATATTAGACACCAAAAAAAAAAGAGAGAGAGAGAGAAAGAAAGAAAACGAATACCACCAAAACTTAATGGATGGAGCAAAAGAATTTTTCAGAGGAAAGTTTATAACAATAAATGTGTACATTAAGAAAAAAGAATGCTCTCAGATAATCAACCTAATAAGGAGCCAGAAAAATAAGAACATACCAAGTCTCAACTTAATATAAGGAAGGCAAAGAACAGAATGGAAATAAATGAAATACAAACTAAAAAAATAACATAAAATCAATGAAACTAATAAGCTCTGTTTTTTTTTAATATAAACAAATCTTTAGCTAGACTCATCAAGAAAAAGAAAGGACTGAAATAAAATTCTAAATGAAGGAGAAGACATTACAAATGATAAGATACAAGAACAAAGGATTGTTAGAGACTTCAATGAACAATTATATACCCCAAAATCAGATAACCTAGCAGATACAGACAAATTCCCATTTGTTCTCATATATCCAAAAGTTCCTCAAACACCTAAAACACTCTTTCTTACTGTAGGCTTCTTTGAGACACTATTTAAGGTTATTATTATTGACTTAGGTCTCTTTTACATTTCTTTCATATTAGAACATTCCCCTTTCCCATGTCATTGAGTAGCTTGAAAAACTGGGCTCGGAATCCTGAGGGGCTTGCCACACTCTAAATAAGTTACGAAGCCATTTCTTAAGCTGTGAACCACCCCCTGGCCAGATAGGATTTCCAGGGGCATATCATTTGATTTTGTGGACAATCTGCATTGTCTCACTTAATGAAACTGGTGCGTGTATCATCTGTGCCCACACCACCCTACTCCTCCCCTGGATCCACTTAGAACCCCAAGCAATAGCTTTCCTCTCTAGGAGGTCCCTAATAGTTTTCCAAAGAGAGCTGAAAAGGAGAGTAGTGTTTCCACAGTCCAGAGAAACAGAAGCCTAGGGCTGTGTAGGCGCTCTGCTGGGAAAGAACAAAAGTTGATTGTCTCAAGAAAACAAACAGCCAACAGGATCTGTGTTCTGGAAGAGGAAGCTCCTATCACAAACATTATGTAGAGGACTTGCCGAGGTTCAGCAGCAGAGCTGCCGCACCTCTTCTTGGAAGGCAGGCAGCAAGCAGCAGGCTGGGGTGCTCAGGTGGATTTGCATGTGAACCCAAGTCGCTCCTTTCCTTGTACTTACACGCAGCCTGCATCAGCAGGTTAGAAACAATAATATGGATGAAGGGCCCGCAGCTCCAGCTCGGAGCACCTGGGAACCAGCACCCTGCTCTGGATGCCAAGGCTCCTGGGCAGGGGGATTGAGGAGCTGGCCAGGGGGCCTCTTCCACACACCAGCCCAGCAGCACTGGCAGTGCGGCCTGGCCACATCTTGCATGGCTGCTTCAGGGTTCTGAACTTCAAGGCAAGAACTCATGCCTTCTGAGTTCCCACTCACCTGGGCTACTTTCAGGGTCCAGTTTCCTCCCAATAATCCAGGGGAGCATGATGGGAACCCCTGGAGGAATCAGAAATGAAAAACTCTAAGATCCTCCTTCGGATGAGCTAAGAGAGCAGCTCAAATGCAGACATGCACGTGCTTCGTCTGGATGAACACACGCGGGCTGGCTGTCAGCTCTGAGCCAGGCTTGGTGCTCGGCACTGGGGCGTATGGAGAATATTCCAGACTACTCCAGACTGGAATATCCCACTCCTTCCAAAGCTGTCAGTCTGGGCACAGTAGCGTTCTATCCAACCCTGATCTTTTTTTTTTTTCAAGTATTTTCAGAATGGATTCCAACTGAAATTTTTCTTCCATAGCTTATATTCCTCTTGCTACTTACTGCCTTACACTATAAACAGATATCAAATCATACTAATTAAATACCATTAGCATCTTTGAAGCCTTTCAGGTGGCAGAGTGGTAAAGAATCTGCCTGCCAATGCAGGAGGTGCAGGAGAGCTTGGGATGATGCCCTAGAGGACGGAATGGCAACCCACTATTCCAGTATTCTTGCCTGGAAATTCACACGGGCAGAGGAACCTGGTGATCTACAGTCCCTGCGGTCGCAGAGAGTCGGACAAAGCTTAGCGACTGAGTAGTACGCAAGTATCTTTTGCACAGGACATTCCAACACTTCACAAACACTGGCCATGAGTAGTAAATTAATCTGTAAATTGATTCCAAATTCACGGATGGATAGTAGTAGGTGGGTGTGTACAGTCGAGAGATATCAGGAAAAATTCTGACTTTCCATTAATAACTTGCATTATTATCTCAGGCCCCTCCACTTCCCTGGAGCCCTGTGTCCTCTCTGTATGTAGCACTGGCAGCTGAAAATAAAATGATCCTTGGTATCTGAAACTCTGGGAGAGGTGACTTTTATTCATCCTGATAATAGTAGCACGGACTTCCCTGGTGGCTCAGAGGTTAAAGCATCTGCCTCCAATGCGGGAGACCTGGGTTCGATCCCTGGGTCAGGAAGATCCCTGGAGAAGGAAATGGCAACCCACTCCAGTATTCTTGCTTGGAGAATCTCATGGACTGAGGAGCCTGGTGGGCTGCAGTCCATGGGGTCACAAAGAGTCGGACACGACTGAGTGACTTTACTTAAT